>CATIWM010018884.1:0-16145 GCA_949671775.1 Mallotus repandus | reverse complement strand
TTATCTTTGTATAACTCTTGTGAGAGTTGGTGAGTGATTAGAATAGAAATTCTTGTTCTTCTATTTTCTGGGGATTAAGAAAAGGGAAGTGAGGTTCTATTCTAAAGGAATTGGTTTAAGTGTTTAGCCATTAAAACACTTAAAAATTTGGTTTTAGTGTGATCCTTAAAAATACTTGTGTAAGGTTTGAGTTGAGCCTAAAACTCAAGTTGTAAAAATCAATCTAGGGGAATAAGATTGTGGGTGATTGAAAAATCCTAACTTGGAGATAAGTTAAGCGAAGACGTAGAATTGTTAAGAATCTGAACTCCTTAAATTCTTATGTTCATCATTATTCCTTCTCAACATTCTTTCAATTCTTGTTTATTTATCTTTAAGTTTTGATTTTTATTCGGTAGCCCTATTCAGCCCTCCCCCCCTCTAGGGCTCTTTCATTTGGTATCAGAGCTTGAATTCTAGGCACTTCATTGCTAGAATACAAGATCATAGGAAGTGAAACATAAAATATTTCTTCTCTTAAATCTTTCTTTGATGGAAGTGATTATCCTCATTAGAAGTTCAAAATGGAGCTCTATCTTAATTGTGATTCTATTAAACTCTGGAACATTGCTCGAAAAGGTTGGGAACCACTTAAAGCCATAATTAATGGTGTGGAAACTGAAATTGATAGAGATAATTGGAACACCGTTCAACAAGAAGTGAATCACAAAAATAAGAAGGTTGTGATTACTCTAGTCTCTTCCATGTCAAGAGAAGGAGGCAAGCTTCAACATTGCACTTCGACCAAGGAAATGTAGGAAACCTTAAAAAATCATTACGAAGGCAATGTTCAAGTTAGAAGCAAGAAGGTTCAACTCCACACGTATGAGTATGAACTCTTCAAGATGAAGGCTCAAGAATTAATCACTGAAATGACAAATTGCCTTAATGCTCTTGTCACCACCCTCAAGAAACTTGGTAAATATTTCACCAAGAAAGAAGTAAACAATAAGATTCTAAGAATCTTACCTAAGAATGATTGGGAATCTCAAGTTACTTTAATTAAGGAAACTCAAGATCTTACTACTCTTTCAACCGATGTGCTTATTGGAAAGCTTCTTACACATGAGCTTACCATAAAGCAAAGAGGTGAAGAGCAAAAAGAAAATGAAGAAAAGAAAAAGAGTATAGCATTAAAGGCTTCACAAGAAGAAAGTGAAAATGAAAATCTTGAAGATTCTAGTGATGAAGATGATGAAATTGCCATGCTCACACGAAACTTCAAGAAGTTGTTGAGAAAGAAAAATTTTTCAAGAATAAGAGACTTCAACAGGAAGTAAGAAGGAGAAGGTAAGAAGAAAACAAAATAAGTTACTTGCTATGAATACAAGAAATCGGGTCATATTAGAAGTGAGTGTCCCAAACTCAAATTCAAGAATAAGGGAGCAAAGGATAAAAAGAAGACCTTCAAAACTACTTGAGATGACTCCTCTAAATTTGAGAAGGAAGATGAACATGATGAAGTGGCCAACCTTTGCTTCATGGCTCTTGAAAACAAAAATGAGGTACCTTCTATTTCTAACTCTTCTTGTGATGATTATTGTGAATATGATGATGATGATAATGATGATGAAAGTTCGATAGCAAGTAAACTTTTGCAAAAATACACAAGCTTACTTTCTAAGAAAAAGCTTTATAAATACAAGTTTACTAGCTTAACTAATGAATTTGAGAACTTGAAAAATGATTTTTATAATCTTGTTAAAACAAATGAAAAACTTGCAAGTGATTTAGAATGTTCAATTTCCTTAGAAGACCAACTTAAAAAGGCTAATGATGAAAATCAAAAGCTTTAAAAGGAGGTCTTAGAGTTAAAGAATTCCATTTCTAAACTCATGAAGGGAAAAGAAACCTTGAATAATATTCTTGACTCTCAAAAACTCCATGGAGACATTCATAGAATCAAATATACAAATGGAATAGTTTTCTCATCATCATCACATATTAATTTTGTTAAAGCATCACATGATTCTATTGTATCTACATCCAAAAATGAGACTTAAGCTTTCAAAACTAAATGGTCTCATGTGTCAAATAATAAGGGAAGGTCTTATATGACTCAACTTCCATTGACACAAAGAGGTAAGGCACAAACTAGAGCATCACAAACTAGACATGTTTATATGTACACTACACATAATCATAATAGGCATGCTACACAACATAATACACATAAACATGTTGCACAAACCTATCAAAATACACATTGTCATTGCCAATGTATGTTTCACACCATGACTCAAAAGAGTTATATGATCCTAGGAAAAATAAATTTTTCAATGTTGAGTGTTTCTATTGCATGACCAAAGGTCACTCTAGCAATGTGTGTTTCTATAGAAGATTGTACTTAAATTTACTTCCTTTGGATTATCTTGAGACTAACCAACCTAGGCCAAGAAAGGTTTGGGTTCAAAAGAATGTTTAAATTGTATTATGTTGGTGTGCTTGAAGTCCACAAGAATAAAAAGCAGTTAGTATCTTGATAGTGGATGTTCAAGACACATGTTCGAAGACAAGGAGCAATTCAACAAGCTTGATGCTAAAGATGGAGGACAATGTAAAAGGAAAGATTATTGGCATTGGAGAAATCAGCAATTCTCAATCCTTATCTATACATCATGTATTGCTTATTGATGGTCTTAAACATAATTTACTTTGTATAAGTCAATTATATTATATGGGAAATAAAGTCACTTTCTATCCTAAGAATTGCTTTGTTAGTAGTCTTGATGAAGACAAGGTAATTTTTAGTGGTGAAAGAGTTGATAATGTCTATATTATTGATTTGAATAAAATTGATAATAAGGATATTAAATGCTTGATGGCTATTTCTCATGACACATGGATATGGCATAGAAGGTTAGGATATGCAAATTTTGAGCTATTAAATGATCTTTGTAAACATGAACTTGTGATTGATTTACCGAAACTTGAATTCACTAAGGATAAACCTTGTGATGCTTATCAAAATGGAAAACAATCCAAGTCCTCATTTAAGCTAAAAAATGTAGTGTCAACCTCTAGACCACTTGAACTTATACATATGGATTTGTTTAGTCCAACTAGAGTTGCTAGTCTCAATGGAATGCACTATGCATATGTATTGGTTGATGACTACTCTAGATTCACTTGGGTGTGTTTTCTTGCTCATAAGAATGATGCTTTTAATGCATTTGAAAATTTTGCAAAAAGAGTTCAAAAAGAAAAAGGTTTTTGCATTACTTCTATTAAAAGTGATCATGGAACCGAATTAGAAAATGAATTTTTAAAACCTTTTGTAGTGAAAGTGATATTTCACATACATTTTCATCTCCTAGAACTCCTCAACAAAATGAGGTAGTTGAGAGGAAAAATAGAACTCTTGTGGAAATGGCTAGATTAATGCTTCATGAGTATAATTTACCTCTATACTTTTGGACATAAGCTGTTAACACATCCTGTTACATTTCAAATACAGTTTTCAAAAGATTAATTTTAAATAAAATTTCTTATGAGCTTTGGAACAATAGAAAACCCAAAATCTCATATCTAAGAGTATTTGGATGGAAGTGCTTTATATTAAATACCAAGGATAATCTTGAAAAATTTAACTCTAAAGCCGATGATGGAATTTTCCTAGGCTACTTCACCTCTAGCAAAGCATATAGAGTTTTTAATAAAAGAACTTTGGTTGTTGAAGAATCTATGCATGTTGTTTTTAATGAATCAAACTCACTTGATCCTAGAAAGGATGTTTGTAGCGTTGATGATGATATAGGTGATCTTCTAGAAAATCAAAGAGAAAACAATGACAAACCTTTGGAACTTGAAGATCTTAGAAAGGAGGAAGAAGAGGAAATATCTCAACCTACCTTGAAGGATGGTCTTTCAAAGGATTGACAATTCAAGAAAGCTCATCATTAAGACCTCATCATCGGTGATACTACAAAAGGGGTAACAACTAGTTCTAAACTTAAGTTTATTTTAATTTAGCCTTTATCTCTCAAATTGAACCCAAAAATGTTGATAATGCTTTGAGTGATGAATTTTAGGTCCTTGCTATGCAAGAAGAGTTAAATCAATTTGAGAGAAATAAAGTTTGGACATTGGTTCCTAAACCGAAACATCATCCTATTATAGGCACCAAATGGGTGTTTAAAAATAAGATGAATGAACAAGATATCATAACTAGAAACAAAATAAGACTAGTAGCTAAAGATTATAATAAAAAAGAAGGCATTGATTATGATGAAACCTTTGCCCCCGTTGCAAAGTTAGAAGCTATTAGAATATTGTTTGCATTTGCATCATTCATGAATTTTAAATTATATCAAATGGATGTTAAAAGTGCATTTTTAAATGGTTTTATTGAAGAAGAGGTTTATGTTGAGCAAACTCTGGGTTTTGAAAATTTTGATTTTCCAAATCATGTTTTTAAACTTTTAAAAGCATTATATGGATTGAAATAAGCTCTAAGAGCTTGGTATGAAAGATTGAGCAACTTCCTATTAGAAAAAGGATTTTCTAAAGGGAAGGTTGACACAACTCTTTTCATAAAGAAATCCAAATATGAATTATTAATTGTTCAAATATATGTTGTTGATATTATTTTCAGTGCTACTAACCATTGCTTGTGTGAGGAATTTTCTAAGTTGATGCAAAGAGAATTTGAGATCAATATAATGGGTGAACTCAAGTTCTTCCTTGGACTTCAAATCAAACAATGCAAAGATGGGATTTTCATCAATCAAACCAAATATGCTAAAGACATTCTCAAGAAGTTTGGAATGGATGGAGTCAAATCTAGTAAAACTCCAATGATTACCACCACCAAACTCAACAAGGATGAGAATGGAAAATTGGTTGATGAAAAGCGATTTAGAGGTATGATCGGATCCTTTTTTATTTAACTGCTAGTAGACTTGATATAATGTTTGCTACTTGCTTGTGTGCTAGATTTCAGTTTAGTCCTAGGGAGTCCCACTTGAATGCTATCAAAAGAATTTTCAAATGTTTAAGTGGAAGTTTGCATTTAGGACTTTGGTATCATAGGAGTTCCTTCTTTGACTTGATTAGTTATTCAGATGCAGGTTTTGCCGGTAGTTTACTAGATAGAAAGAGCACTTCCGAAACTTGTCAAGTTTTAGGACAATGTTTAGTTTCTTGGTTTAGTAAGAAACAAGTTTCAGTTGCCTTGTCCACTGCAGAAGCGGAATATGTTGCTGCAAGTTTATGTTGTTCACAAGTTTTATGACAAAAACAATAATTAATGGACTAAGGCATTAAACTTGATCATATTCCAATTAAATGTGATAACACGAGTGCAATAAACCTTGGAAAGAATCCCATTCAGCATTCTAGAACCAAACATATAGACATTAGACATCATTTCTTGCGTGATCATGTTCAAATTGGTGATATCTCACTTGAATTTGTTGATACAAATAATCAACTTGCTGATATTTTCACCAAACCTCTCAATGAAGAGAGATTGAACTTCATTAAGCATGAACTTGGCATGATAGATGGTTTTAGTTTGTCTTGATTGTATGTTCAATTACATAATTGATGGTTGGATTGTTTGCTTTCACGATTTCATATGAAATCATGTTGTGCTTATCTATTGCTTTGATTATTTAGTACCTTGGATTAAGTGTATTTGATAAATGTTTTGATTTTGATCTAAATTTTTTATTAATTAATTAATTATTGAAGCCATTTTAATAAATTAGTTGTTAAATTTTTTTTAATTGTCATGCATTTATATATGTTTGAATTATTTTTGTTTACATGTTTTTATTTATTTTTCATCAGTTTTTGTTTGGTTTATTTTCAATATATTTTCCGTTTCTAAGTTTTGAGCTGCTAGTTTATGTTTAAGTCCGTTTTATGTCAGTTTACATTTGGTTTATTTTCTGTTTTCTTTAAGTTTATGAGCCAAGGGTTGTATGATTCTGTCCTGTTTACAATTGATATTTTAAATATCATTATACTCCTCTCATTTTCATTAATGCAATTTTATTTTTCTTAATTCTACTCTATTTTATTTAATTCTTTTTGATTTTAACAAAGGGGGAGAAAAATTTAAGTTTGCTTATTATTTATTTCCTTGTTATTTGTTACATGCATTGTAAATGTGGCTAGCTTTTATGATAATTAATAATCATGTTATCATGTTTTAATATCTGTGATGCTAAGCCTTGTTTTGCTTACTTGCATAATTTATTTAGTATTTCTCAAAAAAGGGGAGAATTTTTTTTTTCATTGTTTTAGTTCTTGGTCTTCTGTTTCCTTTAGAACTAAGCTCTACATAATCATGTGATAGTTAAGTTTGTTATATGTACTATTTTATGATGCATTATCTTAGTAAAAATTGTATTCTACCATGTTTATGTTTCTTAAATATTTTGTCAAGTATTTAATATTGTTATTTTTTATCAAAAGGAGATAAATTTTTTATATTTCTTATCATACCAAAAACAATGGGAGAAATAAAGAAATATATATTTCTCATTAATTTTTATTTCTTACTCCTTATAGTTATTATTTTTATGATATGCATAAATTTAGGGGGAGTAAAATTCAGTTAATTCAAATCAACACACACTTCACTTTATATTATTCTCTCAAACTCAAAATAAGTTTGTCAAAATCAAAAAGGGGGAGATTGTTGACCTTAGCAATGATCAATCTTGATTTTGATTTTAACAAACTTAATTTTGAGTATTTAACTTTATTTGTTTAAGTGTGTATAAGTTATGACTCAATTGGAAAGTCAAAGTGAAGAATTATCAAAGAATTCAATCTTTGAGATTCAAGAAGGATTTTGACATCCTTAGAACCTTATAATGAGAAAGTTATCTTCTTAACTTTTAAATTAGACATCATAAGCTTTCTGAATTGATCTTACTTGTCAAAATCTGAGTTTATTTGGGACTGTAAATCTTCAGTCAAATTCAGTATATGTAGCTTTCATTTTAAGTTGCGCAGTTCTTAGTATTTTAACAATATCTTGAGCTAAAGAAGTCCAATTAAGGTAATTCAAAGTGATATGAAAATCTAAGACAAATATCTACAACTTTCATGAGGAAATCTTAGGCTGATTTTATCTTTTTCAGTGGTTGAGCACGGTTATGACCGGGGCAAATTTGAACCATTTGGGACAAGTTTTGCTCAATTTTTGACAATTTTGGTAGAACAAATCCCGGAGGCTGGTCCCACCTAGGACCAGGACTAGGACTAGCATGTCCTGCCCGGGACCAAGGCAATCTTGCCTTGGACCAATGCAGGATTCATATTCAACGGCTATAATGGATTTATTTTTGAATATCCCGACCGGGAGCAACGTTTTTTACAGTTCAAATGTCCAAATTTCATTCAAATGAAGTTTGAATTTATTGGAAACAAAATTATTGTTTCTAACAACTATAATTGAATTGCTCAAGTATAAATACAACATCTGAAGATCATTTAGATGTTAAGAAGTTTATTTATCATGTATACACTCTCAAGCATTTAATTAAGCTCTAAATTCTCTCAAAATTCTTTTTATCTTTGTATAACTCTTGTAAGAGCTGGTGTGTGATTAGAATAGAAATTCTTATTCTTCTATTTTCTGGGGATTAAGAAAAGGGAAGTGAGGTTCTATTATGAAAGAATTGGTTTAAGTGTTTAGCCACTAAAACACTTGGGAATTCAGTTTTAGTGTGATCCTTGAAAACACTTGTGTAAGTTTTGAGTTGAGCCTAAAACTCAAGTTGTAAAAATCAATTTAGGGGAATAAGATTATGGGTGATTGAAAAATCCTAACTTGGGGATAAGTTAGGTGGAGACGTAAGATTGTTGAGAATCTGAACTCCTTAAATTCTTGTATTCATCATTCTTCATTCTCACATTCTTTCAATTCTTATTTAATTGTTTTTAAGTTTTGATTTTTATTCGGTAGCCCTATTCACCTCCATCTAGGGCTTTTTCATTTTTTTTTATTTACATGTGTAATAGACCCTTGGTCTATATTGCAATATGGACAAAGAGGTCTATGGTATAACAATCCTAAAATTATGCATTAGGCCTATATTTTTCCTCCATCGCTTTCACCCAAATTCAATATTTGGTTTGGGTCTCCTTTTTAGCCTAAAAAGACCCGTCCATGACTTTGCTTTTTTTTTGGGTAACCAAACCCTCCAAAAACGTTCATTTTTTTAAAAAATGCCTAATTACTTAAAAAAATCCCGAACTTTACAAGTTTTAATAATTTTAATATATTATTTTAATTTTTATTTAAAAAAATTTAAATTTTACATATTTTAACAAATTTAATATATTCTTTTAAAATTTATAAAAAATTATAAATTTTATGGTTTTTAATAATTTTAGCATATATATTTTTAAAATTTATTAACAAAAAAATTTATTTCAATATTTAATTATATTTGTTTAATCAATATATTAGTATATGATAAAATGTTATATTGATATAACACCAAATACCTTTTAATTTAAAAAGAAAGAATTTAAAGATTTAGCAAAAAAAAATTCTTTAAAATATACTATTTTAAAATTAAAAAAATAATAGTTTAATTTTTTATAAGTTTGCAGTTGTTTATACAACTGTAAAATATTTTTCAGTTTAAAATTGTAAACTTTACACCTTTAAATGATTTTAATATATTTTTAATTAAACAATTCATTTCAATTTCATATAAGTAATTTTAAATTTATAACAAATTAAAATACTTTTTTTTATTTTAAAATAGTATATTTGAAGAAATTTTTTTTACTAACCCTTTAATTTTTTTAATTAAAAGAAATTTAGTTTCATATCAACATTATATACTACAACATTTCAAAAGATGTTAAAAAATTGATTGAACAAATATAATTTAATATTAGTCTAATTATCGAAAAAAATTATGAACTTTACGAGTTTTAATAATTTTTTATAAAATTTTTAAAAGAATATGTTAGAATTGTTAAAAATTGTAAAGTTTATAATCTATATATATATATTAAATTCCGAATCCTAAAATTTGAAAAGTGTCCACCTTTATATTTAGATATTCACTTAAAAAGCTAATGTATTAAAATATTAAAAATTCTAATTTTTATTAAAAATAAAATATTTTTAATAGTTATTTAGTATTATTTTTTAACTAAAATACTATTATACATATTTCAATATTACTCAACTTCTAAAATTATGTATATATTATGAATTTTTCTACTTTATATCACTCAAAATATTTTTTCTAAACCATTAAAAAAAATTATAGTAATTACTTAATATTATTTTTTAACTAAAATACTATTATACATACTAAACACAAATTTTATTACAATTAAAAAATTATAATAACAAAAATTAAAGAAAATAAAATTAATATAATTTATTTTATTTTTAATTTATTTAGTTATTATTTTATTCAAATTAACTACATCATTTTATTTTACGGTCCACACATTGTGCGGAATAACTACTAATTTTTTTAAACGTTAAAATAATTTTTTTTAAATAAAAATAAAAATTCTGTAATTCTTTAAGTAATTAGAAAAAAAAGAGGGAAGAAAAAACAGCTCCTGTAAAACTCCAGTCAGCTGTGAGGGGAGAGGAGAAGAGCTATCCCGACAACAATGTTCTCTTTTTCATCATCTTCATCTGCTCGATCTTCCTCGTCCTTCTCAACTTTCGGAAATTCTCCTGCGTTCGGATCTTCCCCTGCGTCTTTCGGATCTTCCACTGCGTCTTTCGGATCCACAACATCTGGTTCTGGATTCTCACCTTTCAGATCATCGACCTCAGCTGCAAACCCTAGCTTCTCCTCCTCATCTTCCTCTTCTCCATTTTTGTTTCCCCTAAACGCCTCCTCTTCGTTGCCAACGACCAAAACATCAACGCCATCCTCTTTAACATCACAAGCTCAATCAACCACTGCTGCGGCCTTATTTAGTGAGTGTGCATTCTTCCACTTTTCATCCTCTATTGTCAATAGATGGTTTTATATGCAACATTTTCCTGTTGGATAAGTGGATTTGTGTAAATTATTAAATGAAGTAGATGGCGGTCTTGTCAATGTCTCTTTCCAATCAGATAGAAATTAGAGTTACAGGTTACTCTGTGAAAAACTTGGTTTCTGTTCTTCCTAAAGCTTGTTGACTATTACCTTCTTAGTATTTTTATTGCATTATGACAGCTAGTGTGAGATGAAAGGACTTATTTTCTCAATGCAATCTTGATGAATTCTTCTTATTTAGTGCGTTTAAGGATGCTCACTTGGCTCAGGTGGGAGTTGTCTGGGTTATTCTGCTATGCTATAGGGGTTTCATTTAGGGAATTGTTAGGACAGAGATGAGGGTGACATTAAGTGGGTAAAGGATGATTTAGTTAAGTTGTCATTTCAGATGTTTTCCAATGAGTGTGTTTTTATGGTGGGAGCCTGGGCGTGCCTATCTACCCGTGGAAAATCAGGGCCATATTGTCTTTTAAGATTCAAAACCAACTTAGCTGTCTTGCATCTCCATCTGCACATTGGTAAACCTAAAGAGTGATGCATTGAGTTTACAAATGGTTGATTGCATTGGTTCCTTCTACTAGTTGGCAACTTTCCTACACAATCCAGGATCCTACTTTATGTTTCTGCCTAGATCTGTTCCCCAAGGGCTTGGAATCTACTTGAAAAAAAGCCCCTTTCAAGTTATAAAATGACAAAAAAATATGGTTATAGTTTCTCCAGGCTTAAATGAACTAACGGAGATGCGATACTTTGGGGCAGGGAGCAGTAATTACCGGTTAGTCTGCTTTTCATCCTGAAGCCAGCTTATTTGGTTGCTTCATTAGTTTATTTGCATGCGTTATGCCATGAAATAGGGTTGGTGCTGATTAGAGAATTTCATGCTCATGTTCATACGAAGATGTTCATTTGGTAAAATTACTAACAAATTATGTACTGGCATGAGGATTTATTTTATGTATTTATAGGTAAATTATGTGATGCTTGCCTGATAATCTAGTATACTATACTACTATAGTATGGGTTTTGACTGTATGTTCTTTGTATAGTACGTAAATTTTCATGTGGGTGACTTGCATATGGAGTTCTGGACATTTCTTAGTTCTGATGTATGGCTTTTTTTATTTCAAAAGTGCCTGAAAGATCCGGATTAAATTTCCTTACTGGTTCCTCGTTAGATTCATTGAAGTCCATATTGAGTTCTCACAAAAACTATTCTGCAGATGTCCCTGCTTCAACTTCTGCAACTACTACAACTGCCACTGCAAGTACTACTGCAGTCTAATCTCTTGCTGCGGCTTCCAGTAGTGGGTTTGTACTCCGTCGCTTCTACTAGTTGTCTTTGCCAATACATTTGTTCTCAATTTCACTGAAGTCACAGATTGAGCATGAAGCTTTTTAATGGTAGAAAATATGTCTGCCTTCCTACTCTCATGTGTGGTTTATCCTATTAGTACGAGTTCAACTGTTAGCGCTGCTGTATCTGCTACACCAAAATCACCATCTGAAATTACAGGGAAGACTGTTGAGGAGGTACTTCTTCCGCTTTTGTTCATGTATATATATATATGGTCTATTTTGCCTCTCTCTCCATTCTTGGTGCCTTTGTCCTCAGCCTCTGATAGAGTTACTTCTCCAATTGCTCAAGTTTGATTTTATTTGCACTTCCTTAATTTATTAAATTATCTTTAGTTAATCTTTGCTAGCTTAATCAATTCATGCAGGATCCTGATACTTGGTGTCCAATTCTTGATGAAGACTTATCCTTTGATTTAAGTTTCCTGGACACATCTCCCACTGAATAGGGAAATGACTCCATTTCTACCTCGAGTGAAGAACAAGTGAAAAAAGCTAAGGAGTCATTAAAATCGATCTTGAATTTGAAGATTGGATCACTGAGGGAGACTCAGAGGTCTGCTTTACTAGTGGACCTTGGCATCCTGGAGCATGGTACCAAGTCCACAGCTATATCTTCTTTGAGAGAGCAGATCATTTGGGGTTTCTCTCACTTGGATGAGGCCAGTGCTAGCCAGTTGGATGCATCCAAGCATCTGGGTTCTTTCCACCAGCAGAAGATTCACTTCTTAGCAAAGCAACATAATATAAAGGAGATGAAAGCTAGGGAAACTGAAGCCAAAGCCTCATTTGATGGATTGGTGGCAAAGATAGAAGACTTAGAGGCAAAACTCCTTGTGCTAAAAGATGAGAAAGTAGAGTTGATCAAGAAAAACAAGGACATGGCATCAGAGTACAAGAAATCTGTCTCCAGGGTCAAGGATATGGGGAAGTCCTTGGCTGCTCAGAAGGAAGCTATCCTTGGGTGGAAGAAGCAAGAACAAGAGGCTCTCATGACTAGAAAGAAATGCTTAGACATATGGGATACCTCTAGGGGATTTGACTTTGATACTATATATGTGTTGCGATTTTCATGTCTGTGGCTAATTTGGATGTTTTTATAGCTGCGTGACTTGACATTTGTTTTTTTTGAACTACCTTTGATCATTGAACAGGAAAGATAAATTACATCCAGCTTATATAGTCACTAAATTTACTCATTCATAGAGGATAAGGAGGAGTAAACTATTTGACTATTCAAAGTCAACAAAACACACAAAAAGAAGCAGCAAAAAAAGCATCTGATGACTATCCAATTTACATAGAGTTGGATGGAGTAGGATTAGACACAGTAGCATCTTCAGAAACAACTTTGGGAGCAGTGGTTCGAGCCAGTTTTTCATTCGGAATTTCCTAATCTTCCGAGGGGGAACCAGAGTTGGAGTTGATGTTGAGAGATGAGTCTTTACCAAGCAACGCCTCCATGGTTAGCATTGCACTTTGCATTTTATCAGCAAGTGAAAGTGCTGAACCGGGCTTTGGAGGAAAGACTGGGTGTAGATATCCGGTTTGATAGACCCGTAACAGAAGTTTGACGATAAAAATATTAAACATTGAATATAATGTCAAAACTTAAAGCCCTTTAAAAATTTAACTCAAGTCCAAGGATTTTTTTCGAACTAAAGAATGAGCAAATATAAGCCCAAGGCTTACAAAGTCCATTAAAAGCCCACAACTCAGCTTTACCTCTATTCTAAAAAAATAACTATGTAGCAGAATTAAGTCAACAAAGGATAATAATAATGAAAAGAGGGAAAGGCAGTTTTTGGGGCAAAGAGAGTTGGTATGGACTCTGCAGGATATGGATGTAGCACTAAAAAAAAAAAAAAAAAAAAAAAGGAAGGGTCCATCTTCTTTAAAAGGGGAAAGAAAAGCTTTGACACAGATTTTTTTTTTTTTGGGAAGGTTTATCAAGCGTAGAGTATTCAGAAAGCAATCAAAGGGGAAGGAGAGTTCTCTGCTTCTGAGGGTAATAGTTAAGGAATCAATCGTGTCAAAAAACAGTAACCCCCCTATTCCTCATTTTTAATTTCCTTAGTTACAATATTTTATATAGTTGAGTTATTATACATTAATATTTGACAGTTTATTAATATCTTCATGCATGTACAATAAGTTTACTGTCAGTGTGTTTTAATTTTAGTTGTTGTCTTTGTTTATCTTATCTAGCTTTGTTGTTTTTATCTAGTTTGCTCATTTTAACTAGATAATACCTCTCTATTTGTGAAATTATTTATTTATATCTTCTGTAATTAGTTGTATCCACTGTCTGTTTTCGGTACTCTGCATGAATTATTGTGACTGTTCATTACTATTCATCAAATTTTGTTTCCTAATTTTAAAATTTTATTGTTTTAACCATTTTGATCGGAAAAAAGAAAGTGAGGAACATACTCATATATTTGATTTTTCTTTATTCGGTCCGAATGATTAAAATTTTATATGAGTGAAGTTGATTTTACATTTTTGCATAATTTTTGCACCGGCAGTTTTATTATTATTACTGAGGGGATTTTATTATTGGGCTTTTATGGGCTTGATTTTTTTTTTACATAGTTATTTATTTTGACATAGGCATATTTTAAAAATATTTATTTGATAAGTTGATTTTGGGAATTATCATTTCAGACCTTATCTTTGTTTATCATTTAATTAAATTTTTTATTTAAATTCTGTATGTGTTGTTTGTTTTTATATAATATTTGTGGACATATCCTATTTATGTTTGTATTAATTTATTTTAATGTTTAATTTTATATTTTTTTTATTAAACATTTGTTGTCATTGCTTAATTAAATATTTTATTTATATTTATTCGTCCTCTTGCTTTTGTAAATTGATCTTCCAGGTGATGCAACCATCGCCTTAAATTACACAGTTTTATCTTGTCTTTATTTGTTTTGTTATGCATGCATGTTATGTTATTTATGTATGTTGCAAGCATGGCTTTAGCTCATCTTCTTTTTTTGTTGTCTTCATTTCATTGGCTAAGTTAAAGTCTTTTTTATTATTTATTTATCCACTTTTACTTTCACGTATTTTCATTTTAATGATGTTATAAATTGCATAGAGTTCCATTACTCTGAGCTATTTTAGTGTTGCATGGTTTAATTAATTTTTAATAGTTGTTGTATTTTATTTTGATTATGCATTTTTTTAAGAATTTGACTTGGTGATTTCTTTTGTAGGTTTTCTTTTACTTTTAGAATTAATTAAATTTGATTTTTCAGTAATAAATTAGGGTGATGAATTAAATCACAAAATAACCAACTTTAGTATTTAAATAATTATTTACTCTTGATTAAGTTTATTTTATTTTTGTTATCTTGCATGATAAAGGATTGTAATCTTTTCTCCTCCCACTATTTCTTTATGTGCGCATTTATTTTATTTATTTATATTTATGCTTATAAATATTTTGCATTATTTATAAATGTTGTGAATCACATTTAATTTGCATGCAATTGGAATCTAATGCAAATTTGGACTTAATAGTAAAATTTGGAAATTGTTTGGAGGCAATTGCAATTTGCATGTAAATGAAGAAATGATTAAATAATTAAAGGTAATAAAACACAAAACACAAACGGAGGCCAACCACAAGGTTGGGTGGGCATTCCAAATGTCCATACCCAGTTTCTGAACTCAATCTCTGAGGACAGCTGCTGGGGCCCTCTGTGGAATCCAATTGTCGTACAGTGTGTCTCGGGTCTCATCCGGATGGCGATTCCCATCTCCGATATAAGCTTAAAGCCCATGTTGTATTTCCTAGCAAGCCCCGAGCCCGTACAGTATCGTGGTTGTCAACACTTGGGCGCGCGCTAAACCCCGCTACTTACAGTGACGACTCCACTGGGGATAGAGAAACTGATTCCAGTGTTTTGTGTTTTATTATTTTTAATTATTTTTTTTTGCATTTTCTGCATTCACGACACTTTTCCACACAATGTGCACTCAATCCCGAATAACCCGATGATAGTCAGTGCTTTTACTGCTTGTGTTTCACTCAAACTTGGTGGTAGAGTATTTGATTATTGTCACTCATAGCACGTACTTATCCATGTCGCACGGACCCTTGAGTGGGGAGACGTAATGGAGGTATATAGTTGTGGGAGTCGAAGCTTATTTCCCTCAGACTCAGCTCATATAAGCACTTAGCAACTTCATGTAGGATTTTTTTTTTCCAAAATGCATGTGTTTGATGCCATATAGTGATCTTATCTATAAAACCCAAGCCCACCAATGATGGATCATATTAAATTGGGCCCAATCCTCTTGTTATGGCTCATTATATTGGACTTTGATTTTATTCATAAAATTTACTACTTATTCGTTATCGTCATCTTGAGAGACATGCTTATATGTCAGTTTTATTATCCCCTATTGATAATCGAAACCAAGGCCAAAATTTCTAGGATGAGAAACTCGCCATAGAACACGTGTGTAGGAGAAATAAGGATGGAGATGCATGTTGCATAAATATTGTTGTTTCTTTGTGAAAATGCCTTACAGGGGGGTGAATAAGGCAATCGAATTCAAATCGATAATAATTGAAATTTAAACAAAAAATAGAAAGAATGTTGGGAAGGAAGAATGAAGAACACAATGATTTAAGGAGTTCGGATTCAACAACAATCCTACATCTCCACCTAACTTATCCCCAAGTTAGGATTTTCAATCACCCACAATCTTATTCACAAGATTGAGATTACACAAGAGTTTAAG
>CATIWM010018835.1:0-15600 GCA_949671775.1 Mallotus repandus | reverse complement strand
TTTTTTTTATTGCTCTTGGTTTTGAACTTGTTCAGTTTTTTCTATGGTCTTGATTAAGATTCGGGATTTGTGGTATTGTTCTCTCTGTCTTTTTGAATTCCGGTGTTTGTTGAATTTGGTATGTTTATATTGATTTTTTTTTTTTGCAATATGATACTTAATATGGGCGCTGAAGATTCTGGGCTCATAACACTGTTGATAAAGAACTATCGTCCTGTGCCTTTTGTTCTGTTTGATCTTGGTCCATAAATTAAGGATTCTCTACGTCTCTCTGATTTTTAAATTTTAATTAGTTGAACCTATTCATCAGGAGGGATTGTGTTGGAGAATCTAAACCTTTTCTCAAAACTTTCCAAGTTATTAACTTTCCAAGCTATTAATAACAAATTTTGGTGGTAATGCTATTTGTTTGATATTGAGTCTGGGTTTATCATGGGAGTGTGATCTTTTCCCCCCCCTTCACATCAAATAGGCAGACACAACCACAAATCATATTGTTTCTGACAACTGCAGCTCCTTAAAAACATATTTGTTTGACATATTTGGTAATGCCTTTTAATATGATTGAAATAAGAAAGGGGAAACATCATTTATCTATTTGTTTCTTGCCACTGATTATTGCTTTTGAGAGTATTTTATGTCTGAGGAACATACTTTTTTTGTCAAAAAATTGACATTTATACTTGAACCACTCAGGTGCTCAAGGTTCTGCATCTTTCAGAAAGTTAGTTGTTTTGCTGATTTCTGATTTGGATGTGTAGCATGTGTCACTATTGTGGTGCCCAGCCACCAAATTCAGAGGATGAAAGGAGGAAATTAGATACTGAAAATTCATTAAAATTAAATGGTGAAAGTGATGGTTGGTCTTGTAGATTTTGTCAGGAGAAGCAGGAACAAGAATATATAAAGCGTAATGGTTGGAGCCCTACATCAACAATGATCAGTCCTCCAACTTCATTGTCCAGCAGTGATAGATCTGTTTCGAGCTGCAGTAAATTTCTTTAATTTATATTTAAAATTTAGATATACTCTGTAGTTATATTCTTATGTCTCATTTGATTTTTTCCTCCTTCAGGTGATCTTTCAGTTGATGTAAACTCATATGACCGGTATGCATCACACCATTGAATTGCAGTGATAGATATTCACTTGTGTTGTTTAGGTGATAATCAATATTACTTTGTTAATTTTCTAGGGGGGGTCAAGAGGGAAGTCCCTTAGACAAAGCGCTTGAGGATGACAATTATAGGTCGAATGGCCATCTACATAAATCAAGCTCTGATGCTCCTGATGGAGTACATAGATTGTATAAAGTGGCAGAAAACAAGTTGAAGGAAATCCTTTCAGGAAATGATGGAGACATTGTTAGAGATATAGAAATTATGGAAGCTATTAATGGACAAGAAACAAAAGATAATTTTTTGCAAGATCCTATGGAATCCATAAATGAAAGTAATGTGATTTCTTGTCCTGATGATAATGAAATGGATGTCAAAGTATGGGAACCTCCTGAAGCAGATCTGGGGGATGGCTTGGAGGGTAGTGTGGCTTTTACTGATGATGATGACGATGAATATGGTGATGGCACAACTTGGGGAAAACCAAGTTCTTTGAGTTGCTGCACAGAAGAAGAAAAACAAAGGGCAATAGATGAAGTTGCTAATGGAAAATTTAAGGCCATTGTGAGTCAACTTCTTAAAACTGCAGGTGTTGCCATTATGGGGAAAGATTGTGAAAGTTGGGTAGATATAGTTAGTTCATTATCATGGGAAGCTGCTTCATATTTGAAGCCTGATGCAATTGATGGAAAAAGAATGGATCCAGATGGCTATGTGAAAGTGAAATGCATTGCAACAGGTTCTCGTGGTGATAGGTAATGTCTCTTTTGTTGTTCTTTTCATGCTCTTTATTGCTATACTTTGTCTTATTTAATGAAACATGTGCTCTGCCCACCCTGTCAACATGAATTCAGTTAATTGAGGAAGATGAATTTGTGATTTTGTTTTCTTTAAGGACAAACATTTTTATGCAGATTTTGATTTTGGAAGTTTGTTTCAATATTATATAGTATTCTTTTGCCATTTAGTTGCATGACAGGTTATGTGGAAATTATCATAGGTTAGTTACATAATTTTACCACAAATCTGAATACTTCTTTTTACATCCCCATCAGTAGATAGGGGTTGGCCCTTCTATTTTTTTTTCACTTTTTTTTTGAATCCGTGATTTTTTTTAATTTTGTTTTCTTTAATCTTGTTTTGTTTTGCCTTTATACCTTCTGCAGTCAAGTAGTCAAGGGTTTAGTCTTCAAAAAGCATGCTGCTCACAAGCACATGCCAACTAGTTACAAGAACCCTAGGTTGTTGCTGATCCGGGGTGTCCTTGGCCAGTCTTCTAGTGGGTTATCATCATTTAAGTCGATGGAACTTGTAAGTTGATTGTTATTCTTTACTCTTCTTAAATTTAAATGTCGTAGTACTTCTGATCATTTTCTGAAAACAGGAAAAGGATCATCTGAAATCGCTTATGGATGTGATAGAAATGTCTCATCCAAATGTGGTTTTGGTTGAAAAATCTGTTGCTCGTGATGTCCAAGAGTCTATCCTTGCAAAAGGAATGACTCTGATTTACGATATGAAGCTCCATCGCCTAGAAAGAATTGCTCGCTGTACTGGTTCACAAATTTTATCTTCTGATGCTTTAGCAGGTCAAAAGTTAAAGCAATGTGACTACTTTCATATTGAAAAATTTGTCGAGGAACATGCTGGGTTGGGTGAAGGGGGTAAAAAACCAAGTAAGACATTGATGTTTATTGAAGGCTATCCAACGCGTCTGGGTTGCACGGTGAGTCTGGAAGCCCTTGTTTCTATCTTCATTTTCTTTATATGCTTCCACAATGTTGTGTTGATGTTCATGGCTGTATACAAAGATGAATAAACTGATACTGTCACACATACATGCATGCTCCACCCAAAGCACATGCATACACTTTGTACACCGTTTTGGTCAATTGGAATCTTGTCTGGTAGCATTTCGAACTGCTGTGTGAGTATGTCCTTGTTGGCTTTTTTATTAGGCATATATCATCTTATTAGTGGCTTAGTGCTGTGTGAAGGGCTTATGTTGTTTCCCTTTGCTATATGTTGATGCCTGAAGCTTATATCTCTTTTCAGGATTCTACAACTGTACGATTCCTTGGCCTAGAAATAGGGTTTTTTTTTTTTTTTTTTTTTTAAAAAAAAGTCACGGCGTCATGGTTTATTATCAGAACAAAACATGAAGTTCCTTGCATGGAACATGATGAGAAGAAATGATATTGTTAGCCTTATTGCAGAAGTGTCTTCACTTGAAGAGGCTACTGATAAAGTTAAATTGCAAATTGTTTTGCTAGTAGTTCTTCCTTTAAATGCAATACTTTATTTTTTTAAACCCATTAATATTGCAGATTTTGTTGAAAGGAAGTCATAGTGATGAATTGAAGAGAATCAAATGTGTGGTGCAGATTGCAGTCATCATGGCCTACAATTTGATTCTTGAGACTTTGTTTCTTGTTGATTGGAAAGCAATGTTCTCAACTGTTCTGTTACCTGGGTTAGTTAAGACATTACCAATAGATCATCCCTCTTCTGCTTTAAGAACTGCTAATTCTAGTGCTCTTTCTGTTGGGGAGTCTATTGCTGAAACTAGACCATCTACTGTTGATATTCCCTTTTCTAATGGTTTCAATGAAGAAGGCAACATGGGATTAGAATGTAATTCCATGTCTCATGTTCCATATGATCCTGTCATTTTCTCTGGGTTTTCATCGCTCTCAGCCTCTCTAAAGAAAGTCATAGGGGATAAGTTTCCTCTTGCCTCTGCTCCATACCAGTCCTTGGCTAATTACTTTGGATTTAATGGAATAGAAGCTAATAATCAAATCACAGAACAGGTTCCCGTTTTGAAAACTTTGGAAGCCTCTAATCATTGTGATATGGAATCTAAGGATAGTTTTGATGAAGAGAAGTCCCAAGAGGATGGGAAACCTTGGTCTTTGACATCTGACTCTGAACTTGTTGGCAATGGAAAAAATGTTGTCAATAAAGATCCAGTTCAAAGTAAAAGTTATGTCAATGCAGTGTTGGATTCTCAGAGTATTTTGGTATTGATGTCCAGCCGGAATGCCTTAAGAGGAACTATATGCGAGCAAAGCCATTTTTCTCATATCATGTTCTACAGGAATTTTGATATTCCTCTTGGAACATTTCTGCGGGATAATTTGCTCAATCAGGTTTTCCACATCTCTATTTATTGGGGAATAGTATATTTATGCAGTTGTAACTTGGTTCATTGTTCTAGATTGCACAAAAAATATTTTAGGGTCGTACTCTTGCTATACATATCCTTTTGGTATAAAAACAATTTATTACTATTTTAAGTGGTTAAAAGTTAAGTTTAGATCTTTTTAGAAATATATAATGTATGCTTTTGGTCCACTAACAGAAGCAGTCTTTAATTACTTCTTTGGGGTGCAGTTGTTTCCACTAACAGAAGAAGTTGAATTATCTATTTATTCACTTGTTGCTTTTGCCAGAGACGCCAGTGCAGCATGTGTGGTGAATTGCCAGAAGCTCACTTTTATTACTATGCACATCATGGTAAACAGCTGACAATACGAGTCAAACGGCTTCCAAAGCTTTTGCCTGGAGAAGCAGAAGGAAAACTTTGGATGTGGAGTTGCTGTGGCAAATGTAAACATGAGAATGGAGTCCAGAAGTGTACAAAGAGAGTCTTAATTTCTGCTGCTGCACGTAGACTGTCTTTCGGAAAATTCTTGGAGCTGAGCTTTGGTCACGAGTCTTCATTTGGTAGATTATCCAGCTGTGGTCATTCTCTTGATAGGGATTTCCTCCATTTCTTTGGGTATGCATCGTCATATCAGTTTTCTGCTAATGATATATATATATATATATGTTCATTTTCAAGGCTGTGCCAAAAGGGCATAAAAGGCATTAACTTATATTAACCAAAAGGAAATACTAACTCTAGACAATTCAGGGCTTTAATGTCTGAGAAGACACCTGACTACAGGCATAAGAATATCCACATACAAATACTGATTTACATGGATACATTTGTTCAAAATTAATTTTTAACAATTGGAAGTACTCAATCTGACAATGCGGGCCAGACATAGGTGTCAGAGTTCTTGGGTGAACAAATGTGCTGGTATATCTCAGAAACCAATCTGTACTCTAAAGTAATTTAGGCACATTTGAGAAGTGAACTAAACCACCTTAATTGATTTGCTAGTAAACTTATGATTGCAACAGGACATATAGAAATTTTATCAAATCAAAATTTTTTAACAAAGTACGAAACAGATTTAATGTATTTAAGTGAATCAAGTATTTCTTCTCAATGCTTTGGATTTGTACTGTTCATCTTCTTATGTAGACAAAATCTAGATGTAAGGGACTTAAATTCTTAATGTATAGTAATTTTCGGCTTTGAATATATTTTTCATTTTTTTTAAAATAGAAAAACCTAAAGGGAAACTGCTTTCCTTAAATATTTGCTGGATTTGCTGGTTCGCATGATATCAGGATGCAAATTGTTCTTTCTTGGAAAAGCATTTTTTCCATAGTTTTTCTACTAGGAAAAGTTTGCGGTTCTCAGGCAGTCTTATAGATTGGTTGGTTGCCATTGGGCTAGTTCAATGGTTCAATTTATTCGTTGTAGTAGTTTAGCCCGGGCAATCTTATTCCCCTACAAGTTTCCTATGTGCCAAAAGGGGGGAAAAATAAAAATACAGAAAAATGGGTTGCACAGTTTGATTCTGCCTTTTTGTTCTCCATGTAAGTATGTTATGTTGATTTTACGAAATGGTACCTTCTAATTCTCCTTCAAGTTTCCTATGTGCCAAAAGGGGGGAAAATAAAAACACAGAAAAATGTATTGCACAGTTTGATTCTGCCTTTTTGTTCTCCATGTAAGAATGTTATGTTGATTTTACGAAATGGTACCTTCTACTTGTGTCCTTATTAAGTGCTTATTCATTTTTCAGATTAGGCTCTATGGCAGCCATGTTCAAATACTCTGCAGTTACCACTTATACTGTTTCTCTGCCACCTCAAAGGCTGGAGTTCAGCCATTTAATTAGATATGATGAGATCAGGCGAGAATTTGAAGATGTATGAGTGTTTTCCTTTTTATGTTTATACTTAAGTTTTTGATCTCGGTTTATGAAGAGCAATGTTTCTTTTGTGTCAAGTTTGAAATTACATTTGGGTAAAATTGATAATTTTTTTTTATTTTCCCAAAGGTGTACTCAAAAGGAAGATCACTCTTCAGTGGTATTGCAGACACTTTGAAGAGGTTAAAATCAAAATTTGAAGGATTTACCTTGAATCTTGGTGGGTCACTAAAAGAATTCTCTGATATTGAAGACATGTTAAAGCATGAGAGTTCTGAGTTTGAGGTTAGTTCTTTTCCAATAATTGTTTGTTTTATTTATGTCTGAGGTTCGTAAAATGAGAGAGAGAGAGAGAATATTAAGTTGTCCTTTTTAGAGCTCGTAATTGTTAGTGGTCACATTTTTGGAGTGCCTTTACATTATGGAGTTCGTTTTCTACAGCTCTAAATTTTTTTGTGCGATTGAGAAACACCTTTTATTCTCAGGCAGCAGTTTTTTCAGAATTGTTTGTTACAGAAATGGACCTAACATTTGTATTTGTTTTTTAAATGCCTTAGTGAGAATCCTTATTTCATTTTATATTCGCTGCTAAACTTTTTTTTTAAAAATTTTTTTTATTGTGCTCTTTCTGCACTTGCGGTGGGGGGAAAATCAGAGAAGCAGAACCAGTGCTGTTGCTAAGAACGATAATGCAGGCAAGGCTGATTACAAGTTTCTTAGCTTAAACAGATTATTGTGGGAGCTTCTTCTTGAATCAAGCATTTGGGAGAGGCGGTTGCATTCACTGCTGTTACCCGATCCTTCTTTGGTTGGCATGGGTAGCAATTTGAAGCATAGGTTGGATAATTCTCTTGAAGCAAATGAAGTTTCATCAAAAGAAAGTCCAGTTGATGGTCCTGTGCAAGAATCTAGTGTAAAAGATCATCTGGACAACTCATCTGCTTTTGCTGAAGATATCGAGGGGTCAAACATGGACAATAATTCTGAAGCAGACAAAATTTTGACTGGCGGTTTGGATGTTGAAAGGAATGTTCCAATTGGCCCATTTATTGGAAATAGTGATTCTGTCATTGATTCAGATGCATATAGAAAGGGAACATCCCTTCGTTCAATAGTATCTAATTTAGAAAACTCTAGTGGATGGTTCTGGATGCCGTTTTCAGAAATCCGTCAGATATATATGGAGGATCTTGAAAGAGGATTCATGCCCAAATTTGAGTCAATCAGTAGCTACATGCAAGAACATATATCTTCAATTTATCAACTAATAAGCGAGGAAGGACAAAGGGTGCACATTCCTCTTGGAACTGATAATTATATTTTGAGGGACTATGATGGTGAATTTTCGAGTATAATTGCATGTGCTCTGGCACTTCTGAAAGATATACCTGTTTTTGATGATAATGGCTGGAAAAAAGGCGGGTTGTCTGCTAAATCAATTGACAGTTCACATTTCCTGACACGAAATCCTTCCAGAATTTCCTGGCATTGGTCTTCTAATGGTTCTTCTGATACAGATTCATTGCACTCTCCGTTGAGCTCATCTTCTGATGAATCACGCTTCTCTAGCTTTGATGGTTTAGGTTTGTTGGAATCTCTGGCTCCTCTTGAGAATGAGAGCTGTGAAGTCTCTTTTGGGGTTGCCAAATCACTTGGAAAGTGTAAATACTCAGTTATTTGCTTATATGAGAACCAGTTCCGTGATCTTCGTAGGTGGTGCTGCCCATCCGAGGTGGATTATATTGCTTCTCTCAGCCGATGCAGGAACTGGGATGCTAAAGGTGGAAAAAGCAAAAGCATTTTTGCTAAAACACTGGATGACAGGTTCATTATAAAGGAAATTAAGAGGACAGAATTTGAGTCATTTATTAAGTTTGCTCCTCATTATTTCAAGTACATGAGCGAGTCATTTGAGTTGGGGAACCAAACCTGTCTTGCTAAAGTTCTTGGAATTTACCAGGTTTGTCATAGTGTTTTAAAAACTTTGATAGCCTGCTGCTTTGTTCTTCTGAAAATCTGAATTCTTCAATATAAATTTGTAGGTTATCATTAGACAGACAAAAAGTGGGAAAGAGGCGAGGCATGATCTGATGGTCATGGAAAATCTTTCCTTTGGTCGAAATATTACTCGCCAATATGATCTAAAAGGTGCTCTACATGCTCGATTCAATTCAGCTGCTGATGGTTCTGGAGCTGTTCTATTAGATCAGAACTTCGTGAATGACATGAATTCCTCTCCACTTTATGTTAATAATAAAGCAAAGCGTCTGCTGGAGCGTGCTGTTTGGAATGACACAACATTTCTTAATGTGAGTCATCTTAATTCTTCTGTAAATGAGTTAAACTGTTTGGCAAAAATCCCATATATTGTTTAAATACTGGGCTTGTCATTTTTCACTAGATAACAGAGAACACTGAACACTGTTTGGACGATTAACACTAGTTTTTTTTTTTTTCCTTCTCTCATTTGTCACCCTCCCTTTTTGGTGTTTCTTCCTTTTATTTTTTGTTCTGTACTTTGCTTTTGATTTCTGTATGTCAGTTACTTTTTTTTTTTTTTTTTAACTCCTGCTCCCCTTTTGAGGGTTTTTCATGATTTAGCAGTTGTTTTGATGAAAAGAAAAAATTGTGGTTTTCCTGTTGTTTTTTGGCTGATTAACTTGTTCATTGCCTTTGCAGTCAATCAATGTAATGGATTATTCTTTACTTGTTGGGGTAGATACCCGACGACGAGAACTTGTATGTGGGATTATTGATTATCTTAGGCAGTATACCTGGGACAAGCAACTGGAAACATGGGTGAAGTCTTCCCTTGTTGTTCCTAAGAATGTGTTGCCGACTGTCATCTCTCCAAAGGAGTACAAGAAGAGGTTCAGGAAGTTCATGGCTGCACATTTTTTGAGTGTCCCAGATAATTGGAGCTCTCAGCAATCCACTGGTCCTTGTGAACTCTGTGGCATCAGAAATGATGGTTCTTCTCCATCGAAACACCCAAAGTAAGGAGGGCAAAACATTTTTCGCATTAGCTATATGTTTGCATGGCTCATGATTTTTTTTATGCCTTGTAATAGCGTTTCAATTGCTCGGCCGGTTCATAACACTGTAAATAGAAGTATGTCACATATATATAGTCAACCCCATTATTAAGCGGTTTTTAGCAAATTTTTGGGAATAGTTTTGGATGTAGAGGTCTTGCCTTTGACCAGCCTAAAATGTTTGTGAATTTTGTAAAGTACATTGAAAAAGTGTAGAGAGCCGCAAACAGGTTATTTCGATTCAATGAAAAGATGCAGCAATATATTTTTTTTTTCTTAATCCTATGCTTCATCCTATATTGTGCTCTTGTTAGTCGTTATCACCCGTAATCGTCACATATAGTTGATTAACAGGTAAAAGCATTTTGCTTTTTTTGCAAATGATTTTTAGCAAATGGTCACTCCTGTTCTAACATCTAAAACTGCTTGTTTTATTGGGCAACATTTATTAATATTTCTATGAAAAAGTTTTAGTACGTTGCCACCTCGCTCCAATAAATCTTCACCAGTAGGCAATACCTTGGGAATTGAATGGGAAAAAAGAAAATCTAAGCAGAAGCAAGGATACCAAGACAAAGGCACAAGGAAAGGAATTGCTTGCCTGAAGTTGTATCCCCTCACTTCAGCAAAGCATCAACCTTCTTGCATGCTGATTGGCTTCGTTTTTTATTATATTTCCCCCTTACATTGCGAATTCTTCAGCAAACTACTCATCAAAGATGGACAATTCAAATAGGCAAGATCTCATTCAGAGCTGTGAGGATAGCGATGATTGTTGTTATCTTAAAGATGATTACCTTGACGAGTCCCGTTACCTGTATCTGATCAATGCTATCCTGAGTGGCACTGCCAGGCTCAATGTTCTCTTGCCAACTGCTACAATCCTTGCTTTCACCATTTTTGCACCTCTTCTAACCAATGATGGCAAATGCGCTCCATTTAACCGCTGGATAATGGGAGTTTTCTGGGCTCTGCTGGCTGCCTCCTGCATCTTTTTTACATTCACGGATAGTTTTCGAACATCAACTGGTAGGTTGTTTTATGGGGTGGCAACATTCAGAGGGATATGGACTTTCAACGGAGGCAGGAAGAGACCGAACGTGCCATCAGATTATAGGCTGAGGTGGGCTGATCTCTTTCATGCATTCCTTTCCTTGATTGCATTTCTCGCTTTTGCTGGCTCCCATCATGATGTTGTGGGATGCTACTATCCAGCAATGCCTAGGAAGGTGATCAACATAGTCCCTCTTGTTATTGGGTTTATGATCAGTGTTTTGTTTGTGTTGTTTCCCTCCAAGAGAAGAGGAATTGGGTACCCTTTCTTGTTGCAGAGAGATGCTTTGTACTCCAGACGCTGAAAGTTATATATAGTTTTTGGCACGTTCTATGATTTTTTCACTTAATAGGATGTCCAGTGAAACAAATTCCGCATGGTTTGTGGTATTTATATGCATTGAGAACCTAATGAAAAATGGCTTTTGTAAGTGTGACGAACATTTGTTCTCAAAAATGAGCGTGTAGCATTTGTAAAATTTTCATTTCTGTGCTTGATAATCCTTCAACATGTCTGGAAAATACAAAAGAAGAGAGGCAGGTATAACTCACTGAAACTATGTGAAATTGATCAACCTTGTAAATTAACATATTGCCCAAAGAATATTTCACTACTAGAGTTTAAAAGAGAAGAAAAATGTGTACATACTTCAGGTACAATGACACCGCAAAGGAATTGATACGCCTGCTGGTTTCCTCTTCTCTCTAACAATAGCTTCCTTAATCATAGGCAACTTTTGGTGCACCTTTTTCCATATGTGATTCACTGCACCATTTGGAGGAACTGGTCCTATACCACCAGCATGACCATTATCATACTCAAAAATTGGCTGAACTTCAGCCATTTTTTGCCGAAATTCATCCCTCTGTTTTCCAGAAATGCCTTTCAGATGATCTACAAGCCAGTTTGGCTTTGAGGCATCATCAACTGACACAAAAACTGAGAATTCCAAGTAATCCACCATTCCTTCAAACGGGAGTTCAATGTTGTCACTAACAATTACGGGAATACAGAGACTTTGGATAGCATCAAAAAGTCGGCAAGAAGTGGGAGTATCCCCAGCTGGGTGTAAACAAAACTCGGATGTTCTCATCCCTCTAATTGACTGTTCTCTCCCGGTGGCATTGGGGAAGCCTTCTTCCATGATAATTCCAGGCTCGTTAACCAATAAATCCCACAATTTTTCACGAACCATACCACCCTGTTGATAAAAAAGATTAGCATCACCCATGTATTGAAGCAAAATTGAATATAGTTTAATGAAGAGTACAAGTTTCTTGGAATTGGCAATATTCGTTTGATAGAAAAACTAAACAAAAGTGTCGGATGGGTCACAGGAATCAGTAGTTAGTCTAATATTTGGTGCAAAGAAATTATAAAATGGTTCAGTTCAAATAAAAAAAAAAAAAAAAAGTATGTTATCAACAGCATAATGTATAAATGCACTGATTCAAAGAAAAAGTAAAATGAAAGGTATTCTCCAGAAAGATTTTCTCTGGGCTTGAGCAAAACACTAGCTGATGAAAATATAAGTTATAGAAAATAATGTCTTATATCAGATGCCTGAACAAAACAATACTCTGCTGCTAATCTCTAAAAGAATTTAGGAAATTGATACTGACCCGATGCCTATGTTTGGCCCCTTTAAAGTAAAGAAGTGTACGCCGCTTCTTGTTCTCTGACAAGCGTAATCGAGGAAGCAGGTGTGTATATGGAACAATTACATCTTTCAACAATGAAACTTGGGTATGCTGTATCACCTCTGATGAGTTACCATTAGATGATTTTGAGTCAAGCCTGTACCAGCCACCAAAATCTACCACCAGGAGAATAGCCTGTGCTATCTCAGCTCTTACATGCCACATTGCAACTGGGTCTGCCAAAGAATGCTTCAATTTTTAACATAACCTGACAATCCAGAGACTAAAGCATAAGCTGCTAAACTATGCAGAACATACAATTTTCTCCTGCTGCTTCATCAATAGGTGAACCAAAGGATCATTGTATACGACAGTCATACACAAGACATGGAAAAGAAAAGATCATAAATGTCATCGAGCAAACCACGAGGCTAATATTCTGTTGTATGAAATTTCATAAAGATCAAATCTCTAAAATGGAGAAGAAGCTCCATTTGCTGAATCCCACAATAAACAAGTTCTACTATAATGACCTCAGATAATAGATCTTTTTAGCGGACCATACAAGAAAATCCTCTCAATCTCGCTACAAAGTGCAGTCATGATATTACATACAGAAGCAAGCACCAAGCTGAATTTAATTCAAACAAGAAACATATCTACAATGCAAAAATCCATTTCAGACATTAATCATACACCGCAACCATTGCATTAGATCTAAAGAAAGTACCGACTGAAATTAATTGCAACATTAAACCAACATCAGTAATCATATTAGATCAATGAAAACAAAAAGCAAAAAATAATTTCAAACACACTAAGCATCAAAGATCCGATCAAACCTAATTCTAAAAAAGATCACAATCACTACCTGTAAGAACAAAAACATGATCACTACCACCAGACCGTTTCCAAGCATCCGAATTCTTCACAAACTCAACGACCTGTTTCTGCCTTTTATAATCTTCATTTCCTTCTTTCTTCCTAAAAGTACCCTTCCCTCTTGCAAGCTCCATTTCAGCACTCAAAGTACCAAAAAAAGGTACAAAAACAACATCAGCATGATTAAAATCAAACACCCTTTTAGCAAAAGATTGAGACTTTAAATTCTCTGGAGTCATAAGATCACCCATGATCCAATACTCTGCACTGTACTGCTTGATCAACGGATTCTCTGGATATGGAGGGAATTTGGAAATCCTATGCAAATGGCCGGGTCCAATCTGGGAACTGTGATCTGGGTCGGAGCTAATACGAGCATCGGGTAGAGTGGAGGACCAGTATTCATCAAGGAGGCCATAGTTGAGAGATCTAGGGAGGTCCGCTAAGTATACTTTGAGAAGATTTTGAGAGGATTGAAGAGTGATTGAGGAATTTGGAAAAGATGGGTCCTTTGGCTTAGAGAAGAATAAAGAGAAAAGAGTGAGGGAGACGATGAAAAGGACGATGAAAGTGAGAAACAAAGAAGGGATCGAGCATGGAAGTGTACTGGTTCTGGCAGCAGAGGTGGAGGCAGTGGTGATCTTTGGAGGCATTTCTTGATGTATTGGTTTTTAGATTTCTGATCATAGTTTAAGTTTAGCCTACATGGCTACATATATATATATATATATAGTTAAAAAAAAGAAAAAGAAAAATGAAGATTTATTTAAATATATCTTTAATCTAATCTAATTTTTATTTTATTTTATAATAATTACAATGCAACTATAGCTTAAAAAATTAGAGCTTTTTTTCTTGGGAACAGTTGAAAATTAACATAAAGTTAAGTGATAATTATGATTTACAAGTTGGAAACTTTATTAAGCAGAGATGAAGAAAGTTTACAGCAGTTGGATTAAAAAAAAAAAAAAAGGACGGAAGGATAATGTACGTGTATATTAGAATCTGTGTAACATGTAAAAAGATAACAAAAGCAAAGCTCCAATGAAATGGAATGCAGACAGATGCATAAATTTTAAACAACATTCTTGATAAATGAACTGTATCCACTTTGATCGTCGTAATATTTAGACCACAGCATCACACCTCCATACTTATCAGAACCTTTAATTGCTGGAAGTAACTTTGATTTAAGATCAGCCACAGGAATAATGCCAATGCCACTGCCTGCTGCTTCAGGGGATGCAGGTAGGCCTAGGAAAATCTTGGAGATGGAATGTCAGAAATTCATTGCTTCCATGCATCTTCAAGATTTGTAATTGCAGTAGATGAGTATTGGCAAGGTGGGTTGTTGTAGAATTGCACCCAAACGTTGTCGAAAAGACCTGTCTTTAAAGCATTTCCTATCGAAGCATGAGGGAAGGGGCACTGGGGTGCTGCTGTTAAGTACACCTTCTTCCCTTTCTTACTGTATGCTGAAAGATACCTTACAAGATCGTCCCAGTACAAGTTTGTTCCGCCTTCAATGTCAAAGTCAATCCCGTCAAGAACGGCAGAGACGAGTGGGCGAGATGAAGATTGTCCTCCCAAGTAGTTGTTCCAGAGGTAGGCTGCGACTTGTTTAGCATCTGCAGAGGAAGCAAGAGAGTAGCTACCAGCACCACCTCCAATAGAGAGCATCACTTTGACACCTTTAGACTGACACGATTTTATGTCAGAACTTAAGCCAGTGCAGCTGTTGCTATATGGATCGCAATGTCCTGCAAGATTTAACATTGGAGTTCTACCGCTGCCAAATGTCGATAGAAAAGCCAAGTTCATAAAATCATAGTTGCCGGTTGCGCAGGTCTCTGCTAGTGTACCTTCATTCCCATTCTGCCCCCAATAAATAGCAATGCTACCTGCATTTCAATTGCTTACTAGTGTCAGCATTACTAAAATGAGGAAGGACATTGAGATTGCGACTTTCTTGGCCATGTAAAGATAGAAGCTAAGCCTGAATAGATGGATGAGAATTTTGGAATATTTAGCAATGCTGATTTGATTCTGTTAAAGATGTTTAAGAAGCATAGCGCCTTTTATAGAAGATGGATGCTCTTGTTGAAGTGCTGATATTTTGTGTTTAGCCTTTTGAGGCGTGCCGTAAAGTCCAGGCTATGTGTCTTAAAATTTCAATGAATGGTCTTTGGAATTACTCCTGCCATTTCTAGAAGTGAATACATTAGGATTCTATAATTCCAGTACTCGGGTCTTTCACAGTATCTTTGCACCAAATTGCTAAAATAAACAATGATTCATAAGAGATGAGGCTAAAAGTCTAGGACAAATTAGTGAAGGGACAAAGGTTAAAAGACATGCCATCTTTCAGAATGGAAATGATTTTAGCTTCAAACATTTCGTCCGCGTGTACGAGTTGTAGTAATCAATAATTTCTATGAAATTAGAAGGCGTTATCTTATCAAAGTAGCTGTTCAGGCAAGGCATCATTAGCATATGACAAATTCCAGGACTTGATTCATAATTCGCCCTTCTACTATAAAAACCATGCTTCTCCTACCCATTGAAGTGCAACAAGTAAAATACCTATGCTGCATTAATGTTGCAATAAATTCTAGCAATGGTCCTCAACTTCAAATGGCTTCCCAATCAAGAATCGCATTGTTGGCTCTTGCCTTAGCATTGGTAGTGCTAGCAACAGGTTCTGATGCTGGTGGAATAGCAATCAGAATGGAGATGAAGGTACCTTGGCAGAAACTTGCTCCAAAAAAACCTATGAAGCAATGCCCATTTTTTGATTCTTGGGTAGGAAATGCC
>CATIWM010018820.1:0-20191 GCA_949671775.1 Mallotus repandus | reverse complement strand
ATCCAAATAATCAAATCTCATAAATAATAAAATAATAATAATTAACACTTAATTAATTCCACTATTTACTTTAACACTAATTAATTAAAATAATAATTAAAACTCAATAATTCTCCTTGTTATTTAATAAATAAAAATACGGGTCATAACATTAACTTACCTTAAAAGAGTTTCGGTGCTAAAAAAGAGTTCCTAGTTGAAGTTATGCTTTATCAAAAATTGAATTAAATGAGGTCACATGATTGAGGCAAATAGAGTTTGAGCTGACTATAACTCTAACAATATTGTAACAAAGGGACATTGAGTGCACAATAATGTTCTATAGTTATTGTAAATCTATAAAAAATATTTATTTCCAATTGGGTAGCTGTGATATTTATGCTAGGTGTCACTCATGACTTATGGGAACTAAATATGATTAATTAAGGTTTTCATATTTAGCTTGGAAAGAGTTTAAAAGTTAATACTATTTTCTGTTGTCATTCGAACTTGAACCTAATAAGTCACACACACAAGAGTTGCACCAATAATGAATATTTATTAATTTAATTAATGATTAAAGTGTTTAATTAATTAATTAAATTAAATTAATTGAATTTGGGCATATGTGGGGATCTAGTATTAGCATATCTTGAAATCTAACTCAAAGTTTAGGAGCATTAGTTATAAGTTTAAATATTAATGTAAACTTAATCTAATATATAATGTAATGTTTAAGAACCAAATTGATATTTTCCTCCAACAATGCATATTGGTCATGAGATGAATCATATAAATATGATATAATGGATGAGAAATAAGCTTAGTATTATAAGTGTATTTATGGAGATGGTCCTTATTTAAGAGTTAAATAAATGACACATATTTAATTAAAATGTATTGTAGAAATGGGCATATTTAAGAGTTAAATAAGCCCATATAATCGTTTAATTACTTTGGTTTTCATGTCATTATTTAAAAGTTAAATAAGTACAACCAAACAAAGCCCACTTACTAAAGCAGGTGCCACCTAAGCAAGAGCATGTGGTACTCATGCTTACATGGCAGCCACCTAAGTTTATGCTTTCTATGCAATGTGATTGCATGGATGGCACCTAAGTAAAGTGTTATGAGCATGCACCTTTAGTTAGTGGACAATCTATACTTGCACGAGGCTGCTTACTTTACACTTAAAAGTAAGTGGGTAATCTCTATTTGCATAAGGTAGCTTGTTTTATACTTGAAAGAGTGAATGGAGGATCTATACATACGTAAATTATCTCTAGAACATACACTGAGTTAGTAGATGTTCTCAACGCTACACAAGAACAAAACAACATATAACTTACACAAGAGAGAAAACAAGAGAGAGTTCTAAAGAGTTGAGTCTTATTCGTCTTTTTTTTTTTCTAAGCGTAGTGAGTGAAAAAAACACAATAGTTATGTTCTTCAAATTAAACCTAACTATCATTCGTAGAGTTTGCATTGTGCAAGTGTTATGCAACTACAAGACTACTCTCATCCATTCATTGAAGGTAACTAGTCCTACATCCTTTAAGTTAAAAAGGAGAACTAGCAAACAATGTGGGTCACTATAAGAGGAATTGCGTTAGAACTCCTTCAAGGCTTGAAGTCATTTTAGTGCTTCTCGTGTATTTTGAACTAGAAATTTCACTCTTGGGAAGTTTAGAGCTTGTAGATTTGTATGTACTATAACCAAAAGTTTATTGAGCGTACTGCTAACACTAAGAGTTTATAAGAGTTATCAAACTCTTAGATATAGGTCTCTTTAACATGTTATGTGTTGTGTTTGTTTGTAAATGCTTGTTAAATGTTATCCATTATGCATGCATTTTTGAAAAATTTTTTACCCTCTCATGTATTTTGAAGTAAAAATTTCACTTTTGAAAAGTTTAGAGCTTGTAGATTTGTATGTACTACAATCAAAAGTTTATTGAGCGTATTACCAACACTAAGAGTTTATAAGAGTTATCAAACTCTTAGATATAGATCTCTTTGGCATGTTATATGTTGTGTTTGTTTGTAAATGCTAGATAAATATTATCCATTATGCATGCATTTTTGAAATTTTTTTAACCTTAATTGAATTCATACTCACACTACACTTCCATTTAAAATTTGGTGCATGCAATTGATCCTTTAAGTAGTACTGTAATTAGATTCAACTTCGATATAAACATGTGAGTTCATCTCTAGCGGCTCATAAATTTTACCGAATGCTTATATATTTCAGTCAATTCGAACTCTTAGACCAATAAAGTGTTTAAGTGATCATTAATAGTAATCATATTGCTCTCCCTGAAAAACTATAATTTTTATAAATTATTTTCCTCTGTATGTGATATACTTTGTATTCATGTAGTATTTTAGTGTGAAAATTTATCTTTGCACAATTTTTTTAGACATGAAAAAATAACTCAAAAAATTCATATAATAGCTAACCAAAGTCTTAGCGATTCTTTCATTAATCTTTTCAATTTTTTTTTTAAAAAAAGCTGCTAAATTCTGGATACTATATCAATAAACAAAAATCTAATATTTATTTCATATATAAATTTGGTCTTACTTGTAGGTTATAGACCACCTAAATTTAATTTTATTTATACAGTTTTTGGAACTTACTAATGAGCAATACATACAAAAGGTACTTCTTATGAACAAAAATATATTAATCAATAACTCATGAAATTAGCTCATAAGGGGCAACGTCTCAAGTTCGAATAATAGTGTAAGTAATTATTTTAAATTAGTTATTGAGTAATTTATTATCATTATAATTATGTAAAAATTGAACCGAATTAATTAAAATAAAAAAAATTGTTATTATTGTTTATAGGCAGATAGAATATATGGCAAGTAATGATCACACCTCAAGATTTTATAAGTTGAGAGTCTTCAAGACAAATCAAGGGCGCGCGTAGCCGGTTTCTTTCTTTATTTAATTTTATCACATGGTTTTTATCTTTCTATTCTGTGTACCTCCAACTCATATGAAATTTTCAATTATACCCTCCCTTTCTTAACTACTCCAAACGTATCTCTATTGACCATGTTGTATATCACTTATGCTATTTCTTTAATTAATAAGAAATTAAGATTCCTAGTTGATGCATGTCCAACATAATCTGCTTTGCGTACTTAGTTGTTACACATAAAAAGTTCATTTTTCCCCTCACAATCAACATATGTTAACAATAATTAACCATATAAACATTTACAAGAAATAATAGTCAATAAAAAGAACAAATGGGTAGTGGTTGTTAGTTGTCAAATGTGTCCATAATCTTCAACAAACTTTTATAATTTCAATTACACATTAAGAGTTGGTACCTTTATATTTGAAATTACCATTTACTAGTTTTTTTTTTTGCACATGCATACAAAAAGAGGACGAACTTTAAAAATTAATGTAAAGTTATTAAATTACACATTAAGATTTGTTAAAACATGTCAAATATCATTTCATATGTGTTTATATTAATAAAAAATTTTGGCACATTATTTATATATCTCATTTGAAATACAAATATTAAAATTTGAACTTATTTAATACCCACAATTGCATTTTCACTATAATTGTATTCTTTACACGACATAAAAAATCATATTTTAATGATGAATTTTTAAAGTTATAAAACACATAAAATTATGTTTAAGAATCTTGATAACAGTAAATTATTCATTTTTAAAAGTAAAAATGATTGATAAAGTTTGATAATAGATTTTTTCAACGAGTCTTGTAAGGAGTTATAAAAACTCGATTAGATCAACGAGTTAACAAGATAAATATTTAAATATATTACCAAGGTTGTAAATGAGCCGAAATATTCGCGAGCAGTTTGATATTCGATTCGATAAAAATTCGTTCGAATTCGTATGTTAAAACTCATTTAATAAACGAGTTGAACTCAAACTAGATAATACTTAACTCGTGAAACTTGTAAACAAACTCATAATTTTAATGTTTAATAATTTTATTTTAGATATATAATATATAAATTTTTATCGAAAAAAATATTTTTAAAAATATATTATTAGAATAAAATCATACTTATTAAATATATTATAATTTATTCAGTAAATAATTTATTTTTAATTTTTAATATATAATTTTAATTTATAGTTTATATTTTTAAAATTTCTTGACTCGTTTAAATTTATAAATAATTCGTAAACACCATATGCAATAATGAATTAAACTCGGTTGACATAGTCTCGAGGAATTCAATGAGCCATTGTGGACTTTGAATTAACATAAAAATATTCTTTTTGTACAACCTAACATAATAAAAGAAACAAACAAATCCGAAAAGAACAAAAAAGTTGATGTACAATTGTTTTTAGAGTCATTCTACAATACAAACATATATATCTATACAAATGCAACTATAACCGTTAGATTACTACTAATTTAATTATAACCATTGATATATTTTATAGGTATTGGTACATAAAAATGATCATTGGTTATAATTAAATAAAAATAAATCCAACAACTCTAATTTCATTTGCATAGGTATAAACATTTGCACCATAGCAAGAGTTTTATTTTTCTATAATAGAAAGGATGAAATTGAATATAAAGAAAAGTTTCGGGTGCAAAATGTAGAAAACAAGAAACAAGTTATTCTTCCCTCCACATCTATCCGAAACTAAAAATTCCCTCCTTTCCCTCGTTTTCTGCTCTCTTCACTTTCCCCTCAAAAACCCTCCCCACCACTATTTTTCTCTCTCTAAAAACCCTCAATTTCTCTCTCTAAAACCGTCAGATCTCCGATTTCCTCATCCGACGATTAGATTCTCCGTTTCTCCCTCTCCATAGCCGATTATCTGCCATGTCCAGCGGCGCTCGAGCCTCCACTCGTCCGCCGCCGCCGACGGCGTCTGCGGCGGCTTCTTCTTCTTCTCAACATCCGCCGGCGGGACCGATCCTACCTCCGTTAAGACGACACCTCGCTTTTGCCACGATGAAACCGCCGTTTGTTCCTCCCGATGATTATCACCACTTCACTACCTCGTCAAGTACTAGTACTAGAGCCGCAGCAGCAGCTGGTGCCGCTGATCGGGAAGCTGAAGGGATTGTTGTGAGGTCTCCTGTGAGTTCCCGTTACTACGTGTAGATGCGCGCACCTAATTACATCTGTTTATTTTGGATATAATTTTTTAAAAACTGCATGTTCTGTGTGTAAAATGAGATGTGAAATTCTAATGCTGTTTGTAATTTTTTTTTCTGTTGGCTTTTTGTCTGTTTGGATGTTAGATTTTTTGTATTATATTGTAATTTTGGTGTCTTTTATTTGATGGAACTCTATTGTTTGATTTGCTGAATTGTTGTGCAATGTAGCTGAAACTAAATCGGCGCATTAGCTGCTGTGGATTTTAAAATTTAATTATGCTGCCAATTTTTGTGTAGCTTTCTGTTTTATAGTGTTCCAAAAGTCTCTTAAAATGCAAGAATACAATTCAGTTTACTAAGTTATAGTGTTTGGAAAGGTCATGGTAAAGATTCGTTGCTTTTGATGTAAAAATCCAAGGTAGTTTGGAAGAAATAAAACATGCTGCAAGTGGGTGATTTTGTAAGAATTTGATTCGGTTGAATTCTTGCACATGATTTACGCTTTGTTTCCTTTGTTTCTTTAACATAATTTTGTCTTCTTGGTGTTTCTCAGCCATTGAAGCGAAAGAATGGTTTGGATGAGAATGGAGTTGAGTCTAGCAGTGTTGTATACGGTGATGTTTCTAATAGTCCCTTTCGGACACCTGTGTCTTCAAAAGGGGGAAGGACTTACAACAAATCAAAGGCCTCAAAGGGCAATAGATCAGGTCCTCAAACCCCAGTTTCAAACCTAGGTGAGAAATTTCCTCCATTGCCTTTTATGTTTCATCATTTCCTGTTTAAATTCTTTTTCACAAGTTTTATATGTGCATGTCCATGAATAGGTTGAAAATTCTCTTTGTTTGTTGTATGATGTGTTAAGGTCTTTACTATGCCTGACAATTTAATTTTATATGAACTTGCAGATTCTCCCTCTCTTACACCAGCGGGCAGTTGTCGTTATGACAGTTCACTAGGTAATCCTGTAGCTGCCTCATGAATATATCTATCCTTATCATCTTATGACTGTCATAATGCTTTCATCTGTGTGCTTATAGACAAGAGTTTGCCAACATTTTCAGGTCTTTTGACAAAGAAATTTGTCAATCTAATTAAGCATGCTGAAGATGGTATTCTTGACCTAAACAAGGCTGCCGAAACTTTGGAGGTGCTCATTTTGTTGATTGTGCTAGCTCTATTGGATACAGTTTCATACTTATAACAAGTTTTCATTGACACAGGTGCAAAAGAGACGGATATATGACATAACGAATGTCTTGGAAGGAATTGGTCTCATTGAAAAGAAGCTCAAGAACAGGATACGTTGGAAGTAATTTTAAACTACAAAACATTTTCAGCATCTATTTCATTTTGTTATTTATACTCTACCGAACATTTTCAGTATGTGTGAACTTATATGAGGATTGGTTGAATGGTTGATTAGGGGAGTAGATAGTTCAATTCCAGGGGAGCCAGATGGCGATGCCTCCTTATTACAGGTACATGACAGCATATATGGCTTTATTGTTATACAAATTAGACTGGTCTTTTTTCGTCTACAGTTTTCATTATCATGGACTTTACTTTTTAATGTTTCTTTGTTTTGATTTGTGATTATCATCCAGAGTATCTGTTCAATGTCGGATTATCAACTAATGTGTTGCCCATGAATGCCATTCAAATGACAAAATGAGATTTTAACATACAAAATCTTTTGCAGGCAGAAATTCAAAAGCTTTCCATGCAAGAGCGCGGACTAGATGATCAAACAAGGTTGCATGATTTGTTTCGTTACTAGATCATTTGATGTTGCTTTCTTCAATCCATTGGATAGTCCTGATGATGCTCTCCAACTTTTGCAGAGAAATGCAGGAAAGATTGAGAAATTTGAGTGAAGACGAAAATAATCAAAAGTAAAATATTCTCTATCAAAGCCCTTCATTCGTAGATTCATCTCAACTGGTGTTCATGTTTTAAGCATTAATATGCTTTTTGTATTTCAGATGGCTTTTTGTAACTGAAGAAGACATTAAGACCTTACCCTGTTTCCAGGTTGCTATATGCTTTGTTTCAATGTAATTATTATTTAATTGATCTTAAATAAAGCTTTTGTCTATTTCAACCAGACATCTTATCATTGTAAATTTTTTTTTATTCCCCTAGAATCAAACCCTCATAGCAATTAAGGCCCCACATGGCACCACATTGGAAGTCCCTGATCCTGACGAAGTAAGTGGAGAGATGAAAACATTAAAGGAAAGGAGAGGGGTTTGCTATTTTAATGTATTCCATGCTTTTGATGCTTGAGCTGACTTGCTTTTTGGCACTAGGCTGTTGACTATCCGCAGAGGAGATACAGGATAATCCTTAGAAGTTCAATGGGTCCCATTGATGTTTACCTAGTAAGGTGTGACTGCTTTCCCCATGGCACTGAAGTATCCACTTACCTGTATTTATATCTCCGCTACTAAAAAATGCAGAAGTGTGTATGACTGAAGTCTTTAGACTTATATGTTGCGGTATCTTTTTCCTTTATTTTCTGCATTTCTTTTCAACATCTGTGTTATGTTCTTGCAGTCAATTTGAGGAGAATTTTGAGGAGGCTAATGGTGAGCCATCCACTAGTTTCCCACATGCTTCTAGCTCCTGCTCAAATGAAATTCCAGAAAAAGAGATGATCAGTGAGCAGAGAATCCAGAAGAGAGTTGAGCCTCAGATGCAAGTTCACAATTCATTCTTTGATCTTGAGGCTCCACAAGATCTGGCTGGTGGAATGATGAAGATTGTTCCTTCGGATGTTGATGTAAGTGTACTTATGCTAAGTTTTCTGTTTTTAACAGTGAACCTTTTTTTATTCAAAAGAGATTTGGTCCCACAAGTTTATGAGTAATTTTGAATGGCTTGCATATGAACCTCTGATTTTATTTGTCATTCATCAAGTTTTTTGTATGCATGGCTGAAAAGATTCACTTTTGAAGAATATCTTTGTAAAAGTAAACATGACTTGATGATTCTTAATGAGTCCATTACAATATTTTTTGCTGTTTTCTGAACTTCTTTATACCTGCTCAACTTCAAGTTTTTAAGTCTATTATGGGGTAAACAGTATAGATGGTCACTAAACATTATGCTTGATTACAATTTGGTTACAAAACTTTAATTTGTATCTTTTTAGTTATAAAATTTATATTTAGGTTTCACATTTAGTCCTTGTAAAATTTTTTGGTCCATTAATTCAATATTACCATTTTAGTCCAAAATTTGAAAATATTATACAACCAAATCCATATTTTCTATATTCATATAGAAATTAATGAAAAAATTAAAATTATTTTGAGAGATAAATACCCCTAAATTATATTTATATTGATTTATATATAATACAATATACAAACATTTTATTAATTTGTTGTTTAATATGTAAAAGGGCAAATTACAAATTTCCCCTTGTGTTTTAGCCCATTACACTACTTCATCCCTGACATTTGAAAAAATATTTATTTATCCTTATACTACTTCATCTCCAACAGAAGGACTAATGAGTGTTAACGGAATAAAATACAAGAATGAATAAATATTTTTTCAAATATTAGGGATGAAGCAGTGTAATAGGCAAAAACACAGGGGGAAAAATGTAATTTACCCTATGTAAAAATTAAAAATGAAGATTAAATATTAACATTTGCTTTGTTTTATAATCCTAATAATGATTTTTTCATTATTCCAAAATAAGATATTCATCCCTTAAGATAGTTTTAAGTTTTTTCCATTAATTACTATATGAATATAGAAAATATGGACTTGTTTATATGCTATCTTCAAATTTTGGACTAAAATGGTAATGCTGAATTGTTTATGGACCAAAAAATATTATAAGGACTACTCATGAAATCTAAATAGAAATTTGATGATTAAAAAGATACAAATTAATGGTCTGTAACCAAATTGTAATCAACCACAAAGTTTAGTAACTATTTATACAATTTAGCTATCTATCATGTCTTTGTTTCTTTGACATTTGTATGTGGATTGTGAATCATCTCTTTCAAATTGTCCTTGTTGCTTATGTGACAAAAGAAAAATACATATGGAGCTCTCCGTGCTCTTAATGAGGATTATTTTAAGAGCATGATGGATCCAAAAGGATTTGAACTGAAAATTTGCAGACTTCTACTCTTATGAGTGAATGCTTTCAAAAACGTTAAATTATTGCCTTTGCAGAATGTTGCAGATTACTGGTTAATTTCAGATGCCGAGGTTAGCATTACGGATATGTGGAGGACAGACTGTATCCTGCTTGAAATATTTCCTCTTTCCCATTCCTGCGCCTCCTACTTTTCACTTTTAAATATAAGAGTTGACTGTTTAATCCTTAACTTGTATATAGCAAATGTTGAATGGGGTGATGTGAATATGCTTCCTGCTGACTTTGGAATCCCTGATGTCCAACCACCCAAGGCACAAACCCCACCATCAGGAGTAGATGAGCTGCCTTCTGATGTAAACTCCACACTGCGGTAAATATTTATTTTTCTAAGCAAGCTACAATCAAGAAATTTGTGTCTCAACAATGGAGCATTCTTTACCACCCATGGTTTATTGCGTTTAAATGTCAATGGGCTGCCCATGGGGTGAAAATAAAAGTCACATTTGGAAGAAGCTGGCACATGGTAAGGAGCGGAGGGGGGAATTGAGTACTATACACTAGAGTTACAAATTTTTTGACCGCAGTGGTCCTGCAAATAAATTGGATAAAAAATTTAAAAAAAAAGGCAAAAATGGTGGTATTGGTGGATTGGATGATGATAGTGGAAGCATAGTACGAAGCTGAATATACGTGTCCTTGTGGTGCCTCACACTGTCGGATCTGTTTGGCGTTTGAAGGCAACATATGTATCTGCTGTAAGAATAGTTCACAGGGGAGTATTCGGGCAGAAACACCCTGCCTGCAAAATTTATTCAACTGTATCACTTATATGGACTTCAATTGTAAACACTGCATACACCATCATGGCAATAGGATCACGCTATTTTGTGGGTCAGGTGGTATACAGTCTAACTCATACTGAGTCTCATTGTTGAGTTTCCAATTAACATTGATAATTGATTATTATCTCTGGCAAATCTATTACATATGTTAATTAGATTTTGGAACCATCTATAGTTTTTGGTTGCAAAAGTTCGTTGTCCTAGGCCTTGGTTTGGTTATTCTCTTATTTTGGGATTTGGGAATGTTAGTTACTGATTTTTTCTTTTTGTTTTAAGTGCTTTAGCAAAATCATTTGGATAGTACTGTGCTGTTGACAGTGACTTGCACGCCTTTGAGGCCATAGGTTAGGTTGAGATAAAGACCAGGCAGAGAGAGGTCCAAGGCCACACACACAAAACAAGTAGAATAAAGATGGCCACAAACTAAGAACAACCACAAAGATGTATTTTTTTTCTCTTTTTGTTATTCCTAACAGAAAGGGGAAAAAAAAAAAGAAAATTTTTGAGCTAGCTCCTATTGTGATTAGTAGAAATTCTCATTCGTTGGAATTTTTGTTGGGTTAGATTTTAGGCTTTGTCCACTCACATTAGACAAGTCACTTGCAAGGAGGGCCCGTTTAGACTTCTGATATATATATATATGAACTTATCCACTCACTGTTACAATTGAAGAAATATTAAAGAGGTATTTGGTTTGGTGATCTGAATTTTTCACGACTTAATTTTATTTTATTTTTTTGGAAATTAGTTTGCACTATAAAATACACTTGACTAGTAATCCTAAAAAAACATTGTAAAATGATAATTCTTATATGTAGTATGGTTCTTGTTCAAAATAGAAGTAAACTATTACATTTTATTTGACATGCAATGTTATTCTAAGGTCTAATATCTATGCTTCTTTTAACTTCACATCTTTTATCAATTCGATTTTTTAACTTATAAATTGATCATTTAGATATCTAACATTGATAAAATTAACATTTATTAACAATTTTCAGTACTATTGAGGTGTGTTTGTTTTGGTAATATGAATTTTATTTTTTGAAAATTAAGGAAATTTCATTAAACAATGCTCTTTCTAGCTAATACAGAAGAAACAAAAGATGGAATTGAATTCAAACTCGAAAATTTAATACAGAATAGGTAGCTTTTGCAACCAAATGAGCTATCTTATTCGCAGATCTTCTAACAAAATAAAATTTAATTTGACTAAACTTTGCTAGAATTGCACAACAGTCTTCAATTACTAAGCCAAAAGAAGCTACATCAGTTGGTTGTCTCAAACTCTTAATAACCTGAAGAGCATCTGATTCAAGCACAACTTGATTATAATGGGTAATATGAGTTAATACGTCTGGACATGATTTTATGAAGGAATGTATTTTGTATTTAATACAGTGTGTTTTGTGTAACTCAAAAAAATTAATATTTTTTAATTAAAAATGTTTATTAATAATATTTCTAGTAAGTTGAGACCTTAAAAAGATCAAATTATATTGAAAGATACAATTCAAAAGGTGAAATATACAATTTCACCCATGAATTTTACTCAATTATTCTATATCACCTTTCAATTTTTATTTTGTTCAATTTCACTTTTTAACTTTTATTTTTCATCTATTTAACCTATATAATTTGTATTTTTCACCAATTTTACCTCTTAACTTCTATTTTTCACTTATTCAAGCTTAGCACGATTTAAATACATGCGTTTATTTGCTATGCAAGAAGAGTTAACGAGGTAAAAAATAGAAGTTAAGAGGTGGAATTGAACAAAATAAAAGTCAAAAGTTGATATAGAATAATTAAATAAAGTTTAGGGGTGAAATTATATATTTGGCCCCATTCAAAAACACATGACAAGTTTAAGAGGCCATATTAGTTTAAGTTGGAAAAACCATTAAAAAACCCTTGAATTTATGTGATTTGTTTCATTGAGCCTCTATATATTTATTGTGTTTTAAGAGACCCTTAAACATTTATTTGATACAATATTGAACTATTCTTTAACAAAAAAAATGAAAATAAAATTAATGTTTAGAAGTTTAATATTGTATCAAATAAATGTTTAAAGGTTCAATATTTTATCAAATAAATATTTAAAAATTTAATATGTATCAAATAAATATTTAAATTTTTTTTAAAATATAATAAATATATAAAAATTCAATAAAATAAACTATAAAAATTTAAAGCCACGTAATAAGTTTTTCCTATCAAGTTTTGTTCGTTAATAACTTGGATTCTGGGGTGTGGTGCAATATACGTATGTGATTTGTGACCATGATTGATTTCTACGAACCTGACGAATCGGAAGGTTGTAACTGCATAAAATAAGACAGCACAGGAACAACGGTCCTATGAACAGCCAGTCTTGAAATATAACGCTTTGATGTCCAGTTCAGCACCATGTCAGGACCAAACATTTGGCACTCTAAAAAGGGCTATTTTGCTGATTTCACATCCAAATGATCCTTCTGTTTTTTCGACTCTAAAAAAAAAAATTAAAAGATAAAAAACAAAAGCAAAATATGCATAAAAAAGTTAAACAAAAATAAAAATTGAAATTTGTGGGCACGTTACAAAACAAAACAGTCCCCTTGTCATGACCGTTTCATGGGTGGAAAGTGTCCGAGCCGCTCCACTTGACTATTCTGCATTTGAGGGGAAGCCACATCATTAATTTGAAGGGAAGTGACACACACACATATATATATATATTTATATAAATTTTATCTACATTGGGTATAAATTATCCTAGATGAATAATAAATTAAGTGTAAAATATTGATCAATGAAAATAAAATATTTATATCTATCATTTATATCTAACCGTTGAATATATTATATTCAGTGTAAATAAAAATTTTAAAAAAATTAACTAAATCTATATTATTAATTTAAACAATGAAATTTTTTAATTTTTTAAATAAATTATTAAATTTAAATTTTATGTATATAAAATAAATATTAAATTTTTTTTATCTTTTTATAAATTCATCCTGCTTAATTAATTAATAATTAAAATTTATATAAATACTGAATATAAGAACATAAAATACGATGAGAAAACTACAATGAACCGAAAGTCTCATGTTCTGAGACCTCTTCTCACCTCTCTAAAGAATAATTCTCTTGGAAATTCAACCGGAAGTCTCATTGTTAAATCTAATGGTCTGTTCTAATTAGATATTTTTTTTCCTACTTATATACTGATAATTTTAATTGTTAAAAAATTAATTTCCATTTTGGAGCTTCTTTCTCTCAAGCTTCCTTGTAAATCTTCCCATGGTAGTTTCCTCCCAATTTAGTTGACGAAAATATATATATATATATATAATTCATAAAATCAATACTCGTTGACAAATATCTAACAATTGTAAATTGTAATGTTTGAAACATTTATAGCTTGGACGTGGATGTTGATAAATTGATAATGATAATGATCATGAAATAAGATTATTGTATGAATATTTTACATGAGTAATAGTGATATATAAGCATATTATTTGTCCCTCGAGCAAAACTATTCGTTAATATGGGTCCATTGTTATATTTTTTTCTTTCTAAATGTCAATTAAATAATTCCTTGAATCTAATCAATGCCTCAAAATATCTCCTTAATATAATCTTTTTGATAAGATATTATACCTCTATAACATATAATAAGATATTACTTAGACTTTTACAAAAAAAATATAGCTATTATATATAAAATTATATCATCAATTTTTTTCCTATATCTTGGCCTTATCAACATTGTTAAAAAAATTATTTTTTTATATATTAAAAAAATAGATATTAAGAAAATTTTATTCCTTTGTAAGTTCATTCGATTTAAATTTCGAAATAATTGAAATTCTTGTAGCTCTCTGATATCAAGAATATCATATAATTTTTTTAAAAATATTGTTCCATTTAGTCGTTGTATATATTATTTACTTAACAAATAAAAAATGAACTTGTTTTCATTTTTCATTTTTCTAATAAACCATATTATTAAACACATAAATTTTTAATTTTTTAAATCCCATTATATAAGCCACTAAAATGATCAAATTTATTTCTTATTTCTTCACTAACTAAGATTAATATAGAAAACAATAAGACAAATTGCAAATGGTAAAAAAAAATTGTAGAAAAAAGGATGAGAGAGATAATACAAAGCTATGCATTATTAAAGTCAAAAAAACAAAAGTTTTTTTTTTCCTAATTTCCTTTTTGTAGTCTCTACGCGTTTCTTGCATGTTTCCTATCCATGTTAGTTTTTTTTACAAAAAAATAAATGTACCTTTTCTATTAGCAGCATTACCCTTATATTTTGGTGCTTTTCTCTATTTTTACACATAAATTGTGCCACCTTTAGAGTGAGTAGACAGGAAAAAGATTATTGCAATTTGTACATTTTTTTAAAGCTTTCGTTTTATGAGCATTTATTTGAAAATAATAAAGAGGTTGCTAATAATAATGTAATATAAATCCTAATTTTTAATACTTCAAAATAATATTTTTATGTTTTAATTTATATGCTACAATCCACTAGATAAAATATGCATAGGATAGGAGGCAGGATTCATCACGCGCCCAAATATTTGGCAACCGCAATACTATGCAAACTCAGGTCTGCTAGGAAATACAAGATGGGCTTTGGCCCAAATTGGAGATGGAGTCACCACCCGGATAAAAATCGGGACACACTATAAAGCAACTGGATTCCACGAAGTTTTTCAGAAGCCGTCATCAGAGATTGGGTTTGAAAACTGGGTATGAGCTTTTGGAATCCCCACCCAACCTTGTGGTTGGCCTTTGTGTGTATTTTGTATTTTATTACCTTTGATTATTCAATTATTTCCTTATTTATCGTTTCGATTGCAGTCATTTCCAATTTTACGTTTAAGTTTAATTTGCACATTAGTCCTTTTTGCATGCTTATTACTCAACACTTATGACATATGGTAACAATAAATTTACAATCATAAATTCAAAACAAATAAGGGATTAAGGATTACAATATTTTATACAATTACAACAACAAGAATTCAAATAAAACTTCTCAAGAACTAATTAATGCACTAATTATTTAATGATTTAGAATCATCCTAAAGCTCCTACAACAAATAAAGATTGCCATTTTTCATAAAATAACAATAATTAAAAAGAAATCAAATTAACTTTATACCAAATGAACATAAATGCTTGTTTAAACATAAATCAATAATCAATTAAACCTAATATCATAGCAATCGCGTGCAAAATTGAAGATGGAATACAGTATAGACGTATTAAAAATTGAAAATAAACCAAAGGAATACTAAAAGAAAACTGACTCATGCAAGAATTTGGTCGGGAGGCGATCACCTCTTCAATGAGGTGTTGCCTCTTGATCAGGAGGCGATCCAGGGTTGCCACTATGCAAGAGGCGTCACCTCTTCAACAGAGGCACAAAAAATTACAGGTTTCTTATATCTTAAGAAAAGCACACTAGATGCAAGATTATCATAAATCTATAACTTAACACTTAATATATCACATATTCATGCTTCACATATGATCTCAAATAAACACAAACACAATAACAAGTAAGAAATGTCAAGAAATATGAATTTAAAGTAAAATATAGCTCTTAAAGCCTAAAAATAAGTATGCTCACTTATTGAACACATTTGGTGCTCCTAACTGAGCCCTCAGAGCTTGATTTGTTGTTCTAGATGCTTTGAATAAAAGAGTTCCTTCTTTCTTCTTAAGAAAATCAACTCTCAAGCTTAAGATTCTACTTCTTCTTCCCCTTTTTCTCTTGTTTTTCTATGGTTTTCTCTCAATAACCTTTTTTCTTTTCTTTGTTTTGTCTTAAAAAATGGCCAACCTCTCTTTTAACCAACCAAAAACCCTTACTTAAACCCTCCACCTTTCCTTCTCTCCAATTCCCAAAAATAAGTCCAAACAAAATATCATCATTTCCCTCTTTTTTCCCAGCTCATTTCTGCTCCAAAACTCTTATTTTTACTTCAAAAATCTCCAGATTATAAATAAATGGGTCCCTCCCTTATTTAATGCAGCCATTAATGGCATTTAATGCTGCAAAGATCGGTTATATAAAGAGGCATCACCTCTTTGATGAGGCGTTGCCTCACCGATGCCCAAGGTGAAAAGGTGATGTCTCTTCAAAGAGACGATCGCCTCTTCACCCAGGTCTACATTAGAAAGGCTTGGGCCTGGGCTTAAAGACTTGGTTTTAGGTTTGAGGATTTGGGTCTGGTTCTAGGATTTTAGGTTCTCGAGTCTATTCTAAAGAAGGTTTTGAGCTTCTCTTACATTCAAAATTTGTACTATCTCATCATCAGACTTTCGTTGCAGGCCTGACCAAACTAAGGGTGTCCATAGTTTGCCCCCTTACTTTTTCGAAAACTAGATTTTTCAAATCAATTTTTTGGAAAGCAACATGCATAACCAAAGTAGTAAATAACAAAAATGACGTACCTAACCTCCAAGCTTCACTCGCATTGTTAGCCTCAGGAATTCAAACCTGAGAGGTCAAAGTTTGAAACTTATTGGAACATCTTGAAATGTGACCATGATCTTCTGGTTTTTCTGGCCCGATCAACCACTCATTAATATTTGAGGCATGATTCTTGAGTTTTTCTAGCTCAAGAAGTCACACAGTAGAAAAGATGGAAACGTAGCCGTGTTCCTTGAATTTTCCTGGCCGATTAGCCACTCATTAATATTTAAGGCATGAATCTCGAGTTTCCTGGCTTAAGAAGTCACTCTGTAAAGAATATGGAAATATAGTTGTGTTCCTCAGGTTTTCCTAGCCCGATCAGCCACTCATTAATATTTGAGGCTTGATTCTTGAGTTTTCCTGGCTTAAGAAGTCACTCAATAAAGAAGATGCACTTCGAAGATTTATTGCCCGACCAGACACTTCTTGAAATGTAAACTTCAGGGATTCATTGCTCGACCAGTCACTTAGTGAAGAAGATGCACTTCGGGAATTCATTGCCTAACCAGACACTTCTTGAAATATGAATTTCAGGGATTCATTGCTCGACCAATCATTTGGTGAAGAAGATGCACTTAGGGGATTCATTGCCCGACCAGACACTTTTTGAAACATGCACTTCAGGGATTCATTGCCTAACCAGTCACTTGGTGAAGAAGATGCACTTTGAGGATTCATTGTTTTACCAAACACTTCTTGAAATGTGAACTTAGGGGATTCATTGCTCGACCAATCAGTTGGTGAAGAAGATGCACTTCGGAGATTCAAACCCGACCAGACACTCTTTGAATCGTGAACTTCGGGGATACAACCCAACCACTCACTTCTAAAAATGTGAACTTCAGGGATTCAAACTCGACTAGTCACTCAAAAATGTGAACTTCGGGGATTCAAACCTGACTAGTCACTCAAAGAAATATGAATCCCGAGAATTTTATTCCCGAGAAGTCACTCACAGAAATTTACGCTGTCAGCCTCGGGGCATCAAGCAAGGATAAATAACAGGTGCCATATAGCCTCAGGGCTGTCAGGCAGAAATAAACAACAAGTGCATATAGCCATCGAGGGTGTCAAGCGAAGATAAACAACAAGTGCCATATAGCCGTCGGGGGTATCAGGCAAGAACAAACAACAAGTGCCATATATCCTCAGGGGCATCTGGCAAGAATAAACAACAAGTGTCATATAGCCTCGAGGGCGTCAGGAAGGAACAAACAACAAGTGTCATATAGCCTTGAGGGCATCAAACAGGAACAAACAACACAAAGACAATCAAAATACACCATATAGCCTCTAGGGTGTTAGGAAGGGTCAATCAAAATAAGCCATATAGTCGTCGGGGCATTAGGAAAAGATAATGGTAGTTGGTCTACATCATATGCACTGGAGCTAGCTTATTCTTAAGAAGACATATTCACAAAGTTCACAGCTGATGTATGTATGATCGTGATCTTTAAAAGGTTTTGAAAATGATATGAGAACACAATCTCGTGTGCATTGTTTGTGAAAGACATGCATTATTCTAATGCGCCTATGCATAAGATGTCAGAATAATTTTTACAAAAAATTTCGTGTATGCATGAGCTAGGAGAAACAAAAAATCTCGAATGATTTAGCCAAATATCTGTTCTATTTAAGGCTAATCATTGGGAATTGGCCCTCATTATATCAAAGAATTCGAATTCAAAAATTGAGTCAAAGATTGTTGTTGAGACTGACGTATCAAAATGGAAAAGAAATTAATACCCTCTCATGATCAAATTGGGTTGATAACAACAAATGCCCTCAACTTAGTTTCCTCCTTGGAATACTTCACTGTCGTAGGATAGTAGTGCTTGACCTTTAGCATGCCCCCCAGTTTATGTCTTAAAATTTGCCCCTTGGTTGAAGAATTGATAGCCCTCCCTTTCTTCCATCATGAAACAGAATTTTATGAGCTCCCGAATTGCTCTTCTCATAATGAAAGTACAACCAATTTTATTTTATATTCCCTCTTTTGCCTAGGTCACGCCCTTTCTAGGAGTTTTCGAACCTAATTGGGTCTTTCATTTTTTTCTCTTTTATTTTTCCTCTTTTGCCTAGGTCACTCCCTTTTTGGGAGTTTTCAACCTAGTTGGGTGGTTGCAAATTTATAATGATGATGGACCGCTATTTCATCATACTCGATGTCCATATTATCACTTTAGCTATGGATCACTTGATGCTCTTGCTGCTGATTGTCAGACATTGATGTCACACTCATAATGCTGATTACTATAAAAAGTTCCATGTCTAACACTTCATATGCTAACATATGTCCATCATGCCCATTTTAAATGATTACTCTTTCATTATAACCATGCACTCTATATTATGTTTGTTATTGATCAGTTCTTTATGTGTTTTCTGACCAACTATTTTTTAGCTCACATTAGGTAGAAATCTTTGGATTGGGGTTTTAAGTTTGACATTATGAGGACTTTTAAAGGGTTATACATGATTGACTTTTCAAATATCGGGGCACAAAAGCTTTTCTCCTCTTATTTTTCTTCCTTTCACCTCATTTTTCTTTATTTCTTCTTTTTTTTCTATGTTTTTTTTCTTTTTCTTTTCTTTCTTTCTTGGTGAATATAGTGAATTCATTTTGGGAGAAGCTAAGGTCAAAACTGCCCTAAAGAAAAATTGAAAGTCGACTCTGATATTTAGTCCTCTTGATGTAGTTTTTTTCTTTTTTCTTTTCTTTAAATCTATCTCTCATTCAAGCATAAGATAGTATACACAATCATAATAAATTTATAATCATGTAAATCAGACAGTCAAACATTTATTAGCACAAAGAAAAGTTGTTGCGACAAAGTATTGTCCAAAATTATTACACTCACAACTGACAATGATTATTCATGAATGCTCTCATTCAAGTCAGCTTAAACTTGTACTCCAAATCAGTATAACTCTTTGAAGTCCCTTATGCCCATGTCCTTCAATTTTTTGGCCAGAGGTGGGATACATGCTTCTATGGCTATGAGTAGCTGCTTTGATTTTGCAGGTTTGTGCTTTATTTGGGCCAGTTTGCCTCTCCGTCTAGTTAAAAAGCTTGTGAAAGGTTCATCTGATTCTTGCTTTGTCTTCTGTAACTCTTGGAGAAAGACTTTAAATTGTAAATTCATCCTATATTACTTGATGAAGGTTGAACATAGCTCCTTCCAATCTTTCTGAACATGTGCATCTAGAGTGTAATACCACTTGATAGCAGCTCCTTCCAAAGATAATGGAAACTGTTTTGTTGACCTTAGCAATAATAAATCTTGATTTTGATCTTAACAATCTTAGTTTTGAGCACTTAACATGTTTGTTTAAGTGTGTATAAGCTAGGACTATCATGCAAATCAAAATGGAGTTAAGCATGCTTATGGGCTAAAGTGACCTCCGAGATTCAAGGAAGATTTTAACATTCTTAGAGCTCTAAAAATGAGGAAGAGATATTCTTAACATTTGAATTAGACATCTTAAGCTTTCCGAATTGAGCTTACTTGTCAAAATCCAAGTTCATTTGGATATGCAAATATTGAATCAAAGTCAGCATATGCAGCTTTCATCTTAAGTTGAGCAGTTCTTAGTATTTGAGT
>CATIWM010018801.1:0-10334 GCA_949671775.1 Mallotus repandus | reverse complement strand
TTGAAGCTGCCAAGTCATGTTCGTACTGCAGATGTGTTTAATATGAAGCATCTCATTCCTTTCACTGGTGATTCTTCGGATGATGATGTTGTGCCAAATTCGCGGTCGAATTTTCTGTCACCAGGGGAGAATGATGTGGTCCAAGAACAAGCTTTGGAGTTCCTAGACAAATTGGATAAAATTCAGCGGGTGGCAGTTTCATAATTAAAGCGAAGTTTCAAGTGTCCGATTTTGATGATTTCGGTGGCTAATTTGGGTGGAATTGGGCCACTGATTCAAAGTCACCAGCTTTGCTCATGATTCCCTATGGATTTTGGGCAAATTCGCTTGTTTGGGCCTTCGAATTGATGTTTTTCTATTTTAGTAATTTTTCCTATTTTTATTAGGAGTTTATTTAGGGTTTACTTTTAGTATATAAGCTTATTTTTCTCCTTTTTTTGGACGGTTGTTGTTTTCTAATAAAAGTTAGACTTTGTTATTCCCAAATTTCCTAGAATTTGAAAGAATCAATAGGGGTTTGAAGGTTGCGAATCGGTATTCTATAGAATCAACGATTTTCGCAATTATCTACCTTCCGCTACATCAGGTGAAAAGTTCAGAACAAAAACAAATGTAATGCTCTGTTCTTGTATTGAAAAATAGGGTACAATCAAATATATAAACAAATCAGAAAGCATTGGTGCTTTTCCTTGGATATGTGTATGCTGTTACTAGGATATGTACATGTTGTTACAACCAAATTTAGTTGTGATAAATACAAGCAACAACAAATGGTTTAGGACTCTACTCTATCTCATTCTAACAGACAAGTTGTCAAATGCCAATCAGATGAGTATGAGTAACCAGATGTGCCAATCAGATGAGTATGAGTAACCAGATGCCGATTCAATTCAATAACTACCAATGTGCTTTTGTTTTTTAATACGCACAACCACCTTAACAAAAATGTTAATATATATATATATATGCTACCATCACCATCAATTTTATCTATTTATTTTTCAATATATTCTAATTTTTAAATTATAGCCTACGTTCTATTCATCTTATATCAATTTTATATACTGTCGCGAAAAAATTTTGTTAGTGCTGAAGTGACATGCGCAGGCAGGATGTATATTACACGTGGAACTATAAATAATAAATTCATTAATTCATTAAAGCTCACCATTTTTATGTGCAAAATATGATTTTATAAATTTTTTATTTATTTTTTATTTATTTTTATGTTAATTGCTGAAGGGGTCGTCATGCTTTTTGCTGTTTTCTGGTTTGCATAGCTTGTTTGCAAGTTGGATCATGGGGACCATTGCAGGTCTTGATGGATGTTCCTTTGGTTGGGGAAGAACATCAACTCAACTATTTGGTGTTGCTTCTAAACTTATGGGTTTGTTGCACTTGCAAGATTCACAGACTCGGTACATGTGATCCTCTGTATATAATTTTTCATCCCTGTTGTGATGGAAATCATAACAAATTTGTACAATTTTATGGAGATTTTGTTGGGAAAATAGACTCCTTACAATCCAACAAATACTTTCACTTCTTTAAATCACAGCTTGAATAAAAATACTTGAAAAATAAAAAAGAGAAAAACACAATATTTTAAATTGGAAAACGCCAAAATAGAGAAAAACCACGGACGTTGTCAAAAGACAACCAAGAGAAAAATATTTACTATGTGTAAAATTACTACAACCACACTACAAAATATTTAACTCTCACTCACACCCAAAAGCTCAAGTATACACCCAAGAGAATTTTCCTTCAAATTCTCTACTAGTATAGCTAATAGCTTTCAATGGTACACCAAATACAAGTGGTGATTGACATATTAAACAAAGAAAATAAAGAGTTTAATTTATAACTAACTCCCTTCCTCCTTCCTTTTCTTCTTTCCAATGTGGGATAACCATTTTTTTTTATCATATTTCATCACTTTCTCCATCTTGGAAATTGATTTCATTGGGTAGAGGCTATTACCATATTATTTTAAACTTCAACAAGGATAAAAATTTTGTTTGTGGTCGAGGCACCATTGCATTGAAACCTGGAATCCTATGCTTACAGCCTTGGATTCCTGATTTTAACCCATAGGCACAAAAATCTACAACCACGCAGATTTGGGCTCAGTTTTATAAACTCTTATAGGAGTATTGGCATCCCTAGATTTTGTTATCCATTGCTAGCGAAATTGAAATTACTTTAAAATTGACAATGCTACTGTCAATGGGGAGTTTGGTCACTATGCTCGAGTGTTAATTAATGTTGATTATCTACAAACCTTCCTGATTCTCTTTTTGTTGAAAGAGTTGGCAAAAATTTCTTTATTGATATTGTTTATGAAAATTTGCCTTTTTTTTTTGCTCTTTATATTCTAATATAGGTCATTCTCCACAAGATTGTAGATTGGCAAAGCAACATGCTGCTTCCAAAATGCGAACAGAGAAACCTGATGATCACATTAAGGTTTGAAGACCTAAGAATCCAGCTGGGGATATACCTATTACCAATGCTTTTGATAAATTGCAGTCAGTTTTACATATGGTGACGAGATTGTGGCTGCAAATAATGCCATTGCTAACATTCCAACGACAAGGCCTAAGGTTTATGAGGATCCCATAACTTTGGCTCCTAAACATACAGATGTTCATTCATCTCAAAGGGTCATCTGAGATGATAATGCTTTAGTTGTTGAACTCCCATCCACGGATATTATTGCTGCTCCAAATACTGCCTCATTTTCAGATCCTAACCGTACTAATGCTCAATCATTTAAAGGGACTGTGGAATTAATCAGACATGAACTTGTTGCTCATACCTCCTTTATTACTCCACAGACAGATATTCAGGATGATGTTGGTTCTACACACCACTTAATAGATAGTGACACCAATTTGGAAGATCACCCACTTGAGCCAATTGATGAGAGTAGACCATTCTTTTGGGCAGAAGATGTAGAATTAAAAGAGCAACAATGGTCTACGGTAACTAGAAAAATCCAAAGCAAAGCAGGAAAAATATAAAGTTACTCTATAAAAAAGAGTAGCTAGAAAACCTAACAAGCTTAATTTATGAAGCTTTTCTTTTGGAATTGTAGGGGTATGGGTAATACTAATACCCAAAGAACTTTTGCTTCTTTTTGTAGACAATATAATCTAGATTATATTTGTCTGATGCAGCCTTTAGTTATTTTTTCTTTGATTTCTCTTTCTTTTTGGGAACGTTTGGATTTGACTTTCGTTGCTGCTAACTCTCTTTCTCTGCCTTCTATTTGGGTTTTGCATAAACGGGGTTCTCCAGCTCCTGTCTCTCTTCATGTCCATGAACAACATATCACTGTGGACCTTTATATTGCTAATGCTTTACATTGTTTCTCTTTTATTTATGGAAGTGTTTGGCGAAATTGAAGAATGAATTTTTGGACAGATCTTACTACGCTTTCCTCTAATTTAGCTTTTAGTTGGTGCACTATTGGTGATTTTAACGCATTTTTGAGCGCTTATGAAAAAATGGGCAGACCTCCTGGCACAGGTCCTTGTCAGAATTGCAGAACTTTCATAAATCATTACTCTTTGTCTGATGTTCCTATCTGTGGGTCATGATTCACTTGGTCTAATGGAAGACATGGAAATCCTCGTGTTGATTGTCATTTGGATAAAGCAATGGGCAATACAATTTTTTTTTAATTTTTAGACTGATGTTTCTTATTTGGTTCTCCCAATACACCATTCGGATCATTCTCCACTTCTTCTCCGATGTGATATAGCAGTTGTAGCTGTCTCCCATTTTTAATTCCAAGCAATGTGGATTTTTCAACCTAATATGCGAGACTTCATTTTGCAGAATTGGTCTCTTCCCATTGATGTCTTGCCTCATATGCTGCTTTTAGGCTCTAAACTCAAGCGTCTTTGGTTTGCGCTTCGGATTTGGAATCGTGAAGTCTTTGGTTTGTGCTTCGAGTTTGCAATCGTGAAGTCTTTGGTTATTTAGATGTAAATATCAGACGTACCAGCTCTTTCTTACAAGATATTCAATCAAAGATTTCTTCTCAAGGGTTATAAAGGAACTTCATGAGAGGGAAATCAATGCTCATGCAGAATTAGATATTCATCTTAAGCAGCATGAAATATTTTTTAAAGAGAGAAGTAGAATAAAGTGGTTGGTTGCAAGTGATCAAAATTCTTCTTTTTTCCACTAGCACTTTGCCAGAAAAAGATCTCGGTATGGTATCCATCACCTTAAAATTGGAAATGTTATTTCGGATAACAAAGTTGATATTGAAAATCACATTCTTGATTTTTATGAGAATTTGTTTCAGGCTTCTCACTATACTTTCTCTAATATTCAATTGATAAAATCAGTTGTCCCCCTTCATTAGTTTCGGATGAGGATAATTTGCTTCTAGTTCAATGTCCTGCACAGGATGAAATTAAGGAGATAGTGTTTTGAATGGATGCTCACAGTGCTCCTGGGCCGGATGGATTCACGAGTACTTTTTATAAATTCTTTTGGGATGTTATTCGTAATGATGTCTGCAAGGTTGTTCAAAGATTCTTTCAAACTGGCATTGTTACTTCAGGTATTAACTCCAGCTTTATGATTTTGATTCCTAAGGTGGCGAATGCTATCATGGTGGAATAATTTAGGCCTATTGTTTTGAGAAATTTTTTAAAAAAATAATACAAAAATTTTGGCTGAATGGCTTGCTTCCATTGCCTAAAAGATTATCTATTGTAGCCAAGTTGGTTTTATCAAGGGTCAGAACATCTCTGAATGTATAGCAGGGGCTTTTGAGGGTGTTAATTTGCTTCATAAATCCTACTTTGGTGGTAATGTGGCATTAAAAATAGACATTAGAAAGGCTTTTGACACAGTGGATTGAAATTTCCTTTAAGATGTTCTTGAAGCATTTGGCTTTTCTTTGCAATTCAGAGACTGGGTTTTGTGCATATTTTCTTCTTCCTGAATTTTTATTATGATAAATGGCAAGATTAATGGTTATTTCCCTTGTTCTAGAGGTGTTTGACAAGGGGATCCCCTTTTCCCTTTTTTTTTTGGTATTGCAAGGGGCTTTTTAAGTCATTTTCTCTCTCTGAAGGCATCGTAGGGAGAGTGGCTTCCGATGTTTAACATAAGTAGTACTCTATTCCCTACTCATTTCTTATATGCCGATGACATTCTAATTTTTGGGAAAGCTTCTTTAAGGAATATTCATAATATTAATGCAATTTTTGAGATTTATGGGCAACTTTCGGGTCAGATAGTAAATTGGGTTAAGTCTGAAATTTTTATAGGAAAGGTATTAATGACAGGCGTATCTTGCACATGCAACAACTTTTGAATATGAAAAAAGATTCTTTTCCTTTTTTATATTTGGGTGGGCCTTTATTTGCAGGTGTCCATATGCGTACTTGGTTGTAGCCCATTACTGATAAAATTTGCAAAATTGAAGGGTTGCTCTCTTTCTATGGCTAGTAGGCTTACTTTAATCCAGTTTGTAATTACTAGCTCCTTATTGCATTCTTTTGCAATTTATAAATGGCCTCAATCCTTAATTCATTCTATTGAGAGGTGTATGCGTAATTTTCTATGGTTTGGTTCCATTATGGATAAAAAATTGGTTACAATTCCTTGGAATCTCTCTTATTCTCCAACTAAAAAAGGTGGTCTTAGGATCAAAAAGCTATATTTGTTAAATGAAGCCAAGCTTAGCAAGCTTGCCTGGAGGTTAATTGTCTCTAATAATTTTCCTTTTAATTTTATGGCTAAGCGTTTTCTTTATCCTTTGGGCATTCCCAGTGAAAATGCCCTTAGGGGGGGGGGTGAATTGAGCTATTGAACACAAATAAAAAATTTAAAAATAAATAAGCAAAAACTGAAAGAATGTTGAGAAGGAAGAATGATGAACATAAGAATTGAAGGAGTTTGGATTCTCAACAATCCTACATCTCCACCTAACTTATCCCCAAGTTAGGATTTTCAATCACCCACAATCTTTTTCACAAGATTGAGATTACACAAGAGTTTAAGGCTCATTCTTACAACCTTACAATCAAGAGTTTTCTAGGCTTACTCTAAAACCGAAACCCAAGTGTTTTAATGGCTAAACACTTAAACCAATTCCTTTAAAATAGAATCTCACTTTCCATTTTCTCTAAACCAGAAAATAGAAGAACAAGAATATCTATTCTCAAACTACCAACTCTCACAAGATTTATACAAAAATAGAAATCGTTTAAGAGAGAATTTGAGAGCTTAATTGAATGCTTAAGAGAGAATTTGAATAATCAAGTGTCTTAAACCTTTAATTGAACTCTAAAGGTTGTTTATATAGATAAAAAAACTCAAATTATGGCTGTTGGAGGCATTGATTATGTCTCCAATGTCTCTTGTTGAATTTTGAATCATTTTGGACTTTTTGCAGCTGAAACACCGCTCACGATCGTGAGGATCAAGTCTTGGCTCGTGAGTGTCAGTTTGAGGACCATTGCATTCAAAAATACTTATTGAATACTGTTAGAACTGCTCTTTATGAGCTACTCATGATTGTGAGGGCAACTTGTGAGCGGCTCAGAATTTTCACTCTTTTGAATGTTGTCAGGACTACCGCTCACGATTTGAATAGTGCTTGTGATCAGAGATAGTGAGCGGCATAGACCTTTGATTTTTTGCTCATGAGACGCTCGTGAGGAGACACCTGTAAGTCCAAAATTGAGTGTTTTTTGCTTCCATTTGCTTTGGATACTTTAGGTATACTTTTGGGATAATATACTTCAACGAAATATAGTATAAAGACAGTATTTCGTATGTCCAGATATGAACGAGTAATCTTGATAAAAATTAAGTTCCTGCACAATTGAATGAAATCATTAGTAACTTAAATTGATTGTCAAAGATCAAAATTAGGAGTTTGATCATGCAAATGGTCAACAGTCTCCCCTTTTTTGTCTTTGACAAATAATTTAATAAAATAACAAATAATGTGTGTTTTTGTCAAAAAATTTAACAAGATAAGATTAATGCTATATGAAATAGCTCCCATTTTCAAATTAAATATATGCAATGAGAGAAATTAATTTACTCCCCTTTAATATATGCAATAAATTAAAAAAAATTAAAGCAAATATTTATATTCATTGAAAAAAATATATACATATTTCTTTATTTCTCCTCCTTTCTGGACATGATAAGAAATATAAATTTATAAGTCAAAGAAAATATCAAGGCCTTCATAATGCATCTTAAAAAGAGTACATATAGCATTTTAAAGAACAAAAACTAAAACAATAAAAAAAATGGCAAACAAAATATTATTTCCCTAATGAAAGATCAAGAAGGTAAAATAAATTTATAAGAAATAACAAAGTAAACAAAACAAGGCTTAACATCACAAATATGCTAAAAAATATGATAACATGATCATTTAAATTACAGAACTTATAACACTTACAATGCATCGTAAAATAGTACATAATATAATATTTAAACATTAAAGATAAGTGCTACTACTAAACACATGATCATGTAGCGCTTAGCATATCACAAACACACATATCTTTTTCTCCCCCTTTTGGCAAAGATAAAAGGAAAATAAAGAGGTAAACTATAAATAAACTAAAAAGAAACCAAGGGGAAACAAAAGACCAAGAACTAAAACAATAAAAAACAAAATAGACCAAAACTAAGAAAAAAAGAACTAAGGGTCTTGAGGTTCTTGGAATGGAGGAGGAGGCGGAGGAGGAGGATTCCAAGTACATTGAATATTGTAATGAGAATAAGGTGATGAATATCATGCTCCATGTGATCCATTCTTTGCTTAAATTGATAAAGTCTTATGTTCACTTGATCAAACCTTGTGTTGAAGTTAGTTTGAACAATGGGGAGTCTATCAAAGAAACCACCAACCCATGCCGGTTTTCTTTTAACACTTTGAGAGGAAGAAGGTCCTCTTTGCCTCTTCTTTTGAGGTTGAGAATGAACTTGCTCTTGTTGTTCTCTTACATCAACACCTTCAAGACCATGAGTGCCTATATGCTTTATGTCTTGCAAATATTGTTCTAGCTCCTCATCAATATCTTCATCTCCTACTTCGTCTTTCCACATCCAAATATTTCTAACAAGCTTGAATTGTCTTGAGTTTCTCAAGAGCTTTACATCAAGAAAAGGAGGAAGGGAAGGAACATTGTTAAGATTGATTTCAAAGAAATTTGCAATCCTAGTGATAATCCCTCCAACACATAGTGCATCACTAACACTATCACTAACCAACCACAAACGCCATTGAAGTCATCTTCCCAATTCAACTTCTGCATTGTCAACAAAGCAATGAAGGAGAAATAAATTATCAAAAAAAATTGCTTCATTGCTTAGTCCTCTAGCATGAAAAGAGCAAGTTATGAACCTATGCACATACCAAAGGGATTTGGAAGCAAGGGTAGAGGCTTTAGTGTGACCCACAACAAAAGGATTATCATGTCTAACCCAAAAATTTGTAGGAGGCCAAAGAGATTTGGGAGAATCAAGACCTCTTTGACGAAAACCAAAAATAGCATCAAATTGTTGAGAGGTTATAAACCTATCTCTACCACCCAACCTAAACCTCAGGCTATAGAAGGGATTGTGATCATCAATGAATTGAGTTCTTAAGATAAAGGTGGAAAGAAATTCAATGACAAGAGAAGGATAGGTAAGAAGAGGTTCAAAAGCAAAGTGATAAATACCTATCCTATCAAGCAAAGATTGAACTTCTTCATAGCATCCTATCTTCTCTAAAGTAGATTGAGACATGAACTTTGAAGACAATTTTTTTTTCCCAAATTATTGAGTCCTTTGCCTAATTTGAGTTGAGGAATAGGAGATTGGAGGTTATTTTTTGGGTTGTTCCATGGTGGCTCTTCTTGATGAGGAAACAACTTCTTGAGGAGTCTTCTTTTTTGGAGCCATGGATGATGAAAGGAGTTGCAATAAAAGGTATTGCAAGGATTAAAAAAAAAATGCTAAAGAGGAGAGCTTTGAATTACAAGAGAATGAAGTGTAGAGGAAGTGAGTTTCAAGGGATTTTTAAAGGAAAATTTTAGGGTTAAAAGATAAATAAAACAAGTCATAAAAATAATATGACCATTTTTGCTTAGGAAAAGATGAAAGAAGGTACAAATCCTAGTGAAACTAGGAGAGTGTGTTGTCAGGTTGCTCCTTACGAGCACCTCACAATTGTGAGGAGTGCTCATAAGGGGCGTAGACCCTTGACGCACACAACGGTCACGAGCAGTCTCTAACGGCTGGTCCAAAAATTGTGAAAAGACCTTCAATCTTTTAAAAAATTTGCAATCAAACCCCTGAATTGTGACATTTAGGTCCTTTTGCATGAATTTGCACCAAATTAAATCAAACAATTTCCAAATTAAATGTAATCATTCATATATCATCAAAATTTTTTTTGACAGATTTGAATTTAAATTTTTAAAAAATATTATCCAAAAATAATTTTTATGAAATAAAATAATTAATGTATTAAAATAAATTTAATAACTATCCATTAAATGGCAAGCTTTAAAAAGGAAATAATTTGAAGATGTCAATTTTAAAGCTGGATAATTTTATTAAAAAAATTTCAAAGCAAAATTTTGATATTGAAATGTTGAAATATATATCATGCAAATGGTAAATAATAATTTATGTAATTTGCTTATTTTAAACAATCAATGAATTGAATAAAATTCAACTATGAATTATTTAAATAGCAAAAAAAAAAAGTATCATGTACAACAAATATACTAAAAATAAATATACATGAAAAACTTGACCATAAGTGAATTTTATGAGAAAGTATCAATTGCGGAAAATAAACAGAAGAGCAAAAATAAGCGAAAGATACACTTGCACATGAATCCAATTATCAATTCTGCAATTTATCAGAAAATTAAGACAAACTTGAACCATCAATCATGCCAATCTGATGCTTAATGAAATTCAACCTTTCTTCACAAAGAGGTTTCGTAAAAATGTCTACTAATTGGTGATTAGTGTCAACAAATTCATGATGAATATCACCAATTTGAACATGATCATGCAAAAAATGATGTCTAATGTCAATATGCTTAGTTCTAGAATGTTGAATGAGATTTTTACTAAGGTTTATAGCATTTGTGTTGTCACATTTAATAGGAATGTGATCTTCAATGCCATAGTCCTTGTGACACCTGTTAAGGATGCCAAGCATACATTGTATGCATGTGACTAACACATAACATATTTATTGATATCAAATTTATTGCTCACAATTCCACATATGTAACACACATTACACACTAGCAAACACACAACTTCAAGCA
>CATIWM010018791.1:0-13638 GCA_949671775.1 Mallotus repandus | reverse complement strand
TCCAATTGATGAGAAATCAGTTGAAAATTAATCTAGACTCATAATATTATTGATCTGGAGAATATGGATTTGAAATTCCTAATATGGAATTTTTGGTGTATTTTTGAATTTATACCATCAAATCTGCTATGTTGATATATGGTATATGTTTGGTATATCTTGGGAATATTATTGTTTCCTTATATATTATGTGGAGGTCAAACAAATTTTTTTTAATGGAGGAATATGTAATGTATATGCAAATATAAGAAATATGGTTGGATGAGTATAAGGAGACAATTGTTACTTGTGAATAAGGCTATGCTGTGTGCGTAATGGAATCCCTTAAAATGCCGTAGCAAGGCTAAAGAAAAATTTTATACAAGATCATGGTGGGCTGTGTGTGAAAGGGGATCCATAAATTTATTGAAAAGAACTTTATATAAAATTCACAAGTTCATTGTCATCCAAAAGAAAATATTATGTTACTGTGACTATATACATATTATAAATGTATAATTAAATAAATGTGTGGTTAAACATGGAATGGATTGATACTTGATAATATTACATGACTGAGAGTGTTATTTATCATAGAATATTATGTTATTATTTACTGAGTTGCAGGCTCACTCCTCTGCGTTATTTTTCAGGACTAGAAGAACTATAGTCTGTCCTGAAGGAACAATTGCATCAATTGCACTAGAATTGTGTCAGGTGGGTCAGCAGGAGGCCGTCCTCAGTTTATCTTGAGCGTCTTATGCTTAGTAAACTTTCACATCTTGTATTAAGGCTAGAGCATTGTATATGTATAATATAAAAAAAAAAAAAAAGATGTGAATTGCTTGAAGCTGTGTGTGATGTGTTACATATGTAAGATTGTGAGTTAAAAATAATAAATAAATAATTATGTTATGTGTTAGTCACATGCATACAATGTATGCTTGGCATCCTTAACAGGTGTCACATTTAGAATTAGCTAACTTTAATTAAAAAATCAACATAGATTAGATTAATTTAGGGAAGCTGCGCCTTGTGAATGCATATTTTATGTGCTCTTTCATGACTAGTTGCCTTAGGGTTAGATGGATGATTAATTAGAGTTTAATAAAATTGCATGTAATTAGGGAATAAGATAGTAATTCATAAACTAATTCTAAAGGAATACGAGACTAAAAGAAGTTTGTATTTCGTATCCAGAATCTCCTGGTTGTGGTGCTAACTTTCTTTTAGAGAACCGAGTTACCACCACCTTCGATTTGTCCCAGTTATTACCTTGGGTGGCGACTCCTCATCTCCACATTATGTCTTTATGATATGGTAGTGTGTTCCCTGGAGCCCTGAGCTCAAACAGTGTCGCGGTTGCTAAAATCTTGGACGTGCGCTAAACCCTGCCGTCTATAGTGGCGACTCCACTAGGGATAAGAGATGCTAATTCTACTTGTGTTCTTTAGAATTATTTTATTAATTATTATTTTATTCTTGCATTCATTTTTGCTTGTCCATACTAGCCGATGGCGTTGGTTTATAGTCCCTTAATTCCACTAGCTTCCTGGGATTGTAAATTGGCTAACCATCACTCTTAGCCTTAACTCGGTTCAAAAGAGATTACTGGGCTCATCTGACTAGAGTCTGTGACCTAAGTCTTAAAGGGGGGTAGTCTTCTCTCGAGTTTGCAAAGGATGCCGGGCCCCTTTGACTTTGGCATGTAACTCAAGTCTTAAAGGAGGACATCTTGCTAAGAGGACCTCGACTTTTCTACCGAACTCAGCTTATGTAGTGACTTAGTAACTTCCCTTAGGATTTACCCAACTTGCTTATGTATGTTGCCATGAGGTATTTCTATTTATAAAAGCCCAAGCCCATACTTTAAAAGCCCATTTTGGATAATAAAGATTGGACTATACTTTTATACCTAGAAATGTTGTTTTTATGCTTTTACTGCTTTGAGAGTTTTGGCATGCATGTCGATTCTTGATATCCCCTATTGATATTAAGGCCAAGACCAAAGATCCTAGGATAAGAGACTCACCATTGAGTACGTGTGTGGGAGGAATAAGGTTGGAAAGATGTATGTTGCACACTTTATTTATTCCTTGCTACTTGTTACTTGTTGTATAGCACGTGCATTATGCATACATGCATCCATGTAGATCATACATCATACTAATACCTTGTTTTGCAACCATCATAGATTCATCCGGGTCATCCTTCGTTTGGTAACGGAGAGGTGACAAACTGAAGAGAACCACTTCAAGTCCTCAGTCACTAGTGAAAGAGATCCTTAGCATATTGGAGAAAAGTTATATTAACCCACGCCACCTAGAAGCATCGCCAAAGCCAGCTCCAATTAAGTAAACAGAAGAAACGGAATAACAACTGGGAGGAAACTGAACCCTGGAGGACATTAAGGGAGCTTTGATGGATGACATGAGAGCTATGATTTAAAATGAACTGAGAAAAGCTCTAGTTGGATCAATGTACCATCCCTAGTGGTAATGGTGATCAACTCAGGAATTAGCAAAGAGAAATCTTTTGTTGCCTCTAAGAATGAAAAGAAGAGTAAGAACCTCGCAGCTTTGCCAAAGAGGTGATTAAAGAAGTCATTGAGGAAATGCAAGACTAGTTGTTATATCCGCAACCCAAAGAAGATCTATTATAAGACTTAGCATCCTTAACATCTAGATTTCAAAATAATCTTCTTGTTTTCTTTGAATAACATTTCCATTTTTAAAAACTTTTTTTGTTTTAGTGATCGATGATATGAATTCTAGTTCGGCTTACTTATGTGACGTGCAACCTGATGGTACTGTGCATTATAATATTGATCACATATGCATGTTTGGTATAAATTCAATTAAATTAGATTCATTCATTATGGGCACAAATGAAAATTCAAGGAATATTCATGTATTATATGATGTAACTCTTGAAGAGAGGAAAAATTGAGAGGAAAAAAGAAAAAAAGGGTAGTATTTGCTTAATCTTATAAAGACATCCAAGGGCCAAAAATAAAAGAATTACAGAACACTTTATTCCCATTTGTTCTAAAAGTAAGGCCAGTTGGGGAGAAGCTTTCATGACTTAAACCAGAATGAGTAGGAAAGAATGATAAAGCCAATTACATTGCATGGACACTAAGGGCAAAAATAGTTGCTCAAGTTTATAAAGAAAACTCTCATCTACAGTTCCAGGCAAAGACAACAAATAACTTTATTACAAAAATACAGGATCGGCATCGCAAGTCTCCATTATACTAACCTCAGGTAAGCAAGCAGAGCAATTGAAGTAACTAATGAGAATGTCATGAAAATCCTTTTAAAGATCAGACTAAGCATCTTCTATTTGCTTTATGAAGATATTGGACCACAGTGTGCACTTCAATAGATGAAATACCATTTTCACTTATGTATGGAAGTAAAACAACAGTGCTATCTATAGAAAATTAAGTCTTCAAAAAAAGAAGAGATGTTTCGTTCCACACTCAAGAGAATTGATGAAGGATAATTAGGACATTCAACACGAAAGTCGAGCTTGGAAAAATGAAGGTTGGAGATCTAGTTTTAAAACAAGCAAAGGGCTATGGTGTTAGATTCAAGAGTAAAGTTCATGCTAAACTAAAAAAAAACCTATTCAATTAGACAATTTCTACTAAGGGTGCTGCAATAGTATAAGATCTAAAAGGGAATGAGTTTACAGAGCCCATCAGATTAGATTATCTCAAGAAAAACTACCTTTAAAAAAGTGAATAAAAAATGAAAAAAATAAAGAAATAAAAGTCTATTGGCTAGAAAACTTGAAAAGGTTGGTTAGGCAAAAATTAAGACATTCCCGCTGTTCAAAAAATCCATAAAGGGCTGACAAGCAAAAATTAAGAAAAATAAAAAAGAGGATCCCGCTGATTAGAAAACCCGCAAAGTGCTAGTCAGACAAAAATTAAGGAAATAAAAGTAAGTGAAAAATATTCAGTTAGAAAATTTGGAAAGACTAGCTGATAACCGGAGTTATATAATGTGATGTAATGAATGTACTCATTTTTACCCTAATTAATGAATAAAGTTGAATTTGAAATTTGTGTTCAAATATTGCATATTCATTCTTATTACACTACATAAGTATCTGATTGGAAAGACAGAATATAATAAAAGCAAAAAATCAGAGCTATGAGATCATTATTATAGTTGTATTTTCTCTACACGTCATCCCTTTATGATTTTGCTTGATTATAATTGATCAAGTTGATAAGTTAAAGGATCCACAAAAGTAGTGAGGTAATTGAGCTTCCTCTGCAACCAAAATCTAAAAAAGACAAAAAAAAAAAAGAAGGACAAATTTAAGCCTGCTAAGTTAAAAACCCACAAGGGCGGCTTAGGCAAAAGTTAGGGCAAGCCTACTAAGTTAAAAATCCACAAGGGCGACTTAGGCAAAAGTTAAGCAAGCCTGCTAAGTTGAAACCCGAAAGGGCAACTTAAGCAAAAATAAAGGCATAAAAAGAAAAATTATAAAAGAAAAGAGAAAAGAAAGAAAGAAAATAAGAAGAAAAGATTTTGGTTGCACACATGAAGAAAAAAGAATAATTTCTAAGTATCATTTCTCTGATAAAAAGAATAATGCTAGAAAAGCATTGATGAATTCAGCTAGAATAAGAGGCATGAGTTTGGCTCTATTCCTCAATAAAATTGATGATCTTAGTGTCATAATATCTATCAGAAACTGGAGAGTAAAATGTAGCTCTGAGGGAAATTTAGGGCAAAACAATCTGCATTCAAAGACTGAAGAAGGAACACTGAAGTATGAGAATCAGCAAAAGAATTCTACGGGTAGAAAGAAGTAAACAGCAAGAGCAATAGAAAAAAAAAAAGGAAGTTCAACAATCAATCATAAGCTTTAGTGTTAGGCCATGGACTCTACCTGTTAGCTTGAACATCTATCTGAGGATCTGTGTAAAAAGGTTTAGCACTTGAAGTATTAATATCAAAGCATCCTAAGCTGAAATCTATAAGTTGTTTACGAAGTACCTCATTCTCACACTCCAAGCTATGAGCGTAACTCTACTCCAAACAAAGGACCTATTAGGATCATGTATATCATTTATAGCATGCATACACTTATATACATTTGTTATGAAATACCTGCTTTGCATAATAAAAGTCCTTAAGCCCATATAAGATTGTATAAATATTCTGCTACTAACATTCAAAATTAGTATTGTAAAAATGCAGGAAAGTAGTCAGAGTATTCACATATGAAGAATCTAAATGAGTGAAAGTAGGAGAAGTAATGCTATCAAGATGAACTTGATGTTCAACGGGACTCTGAAAGGGAGGAGCCCAATAAATTACAAATCAATCTAACAAGGAGATAAATTTGACGATAGCACTTGTAGAAGCATCATCTTGAATAACCTCAAGGAAGATGGATAAGAGGCTCAAATTCCTCATAGTCAGCATTCTTCTCCAAAGCTTTATTTGGAGCATCATCTGAAATATCACCTTGAGCTTCAGCAAGAGGATAACCTACTCCCATAAGTTGAAAAGCAAAAGAAAATCAATAACGTGAGGAGTAACAGAAGAAAAGTGATGAAGGGCACACCTTAGATAGATTAACAAGGATTTTCTCCAAGAGATACTCTTGAATGATAGCTACAAGACTACTCAAACAAAGATAAAGCATCAAATCCATAGAGAGCCTTTTTCAACTCCTGACAAGTCAGAATGGAACTCCATGACATTGAGACTGGTATAGGGTGCAGGGTGCAGCGACGAGAAGGTCTAGCATACCAGTAATACACGCATTGGCCTTAGAAGGGAAGAAAGCACTCAAATCAATCTACCAATGATAAAAAATCATGAGCAGGTATGGACTGTATCATCAAAAGTGACCAATGAAAGGATTACAGCTAATTGTGAGCACTTATGGACTATAACATCAAAAGCAAGCAATGAAATGATTGCAGCTAATTGCGAGCAACTATGGACTGCAGTACCGAAAGTGAGCAATAAAAAGGTTGCAGTTGATTAAAGCTAGTGAGCAATAAAAGGATTGCAATAAAATCCATAAAAAATCAACTTTTGCAATTCGTTATATGCTACACAGTAGCTATAACATAAACCACAAATTCACTTCATTATATGCTACACAATAGCTATAACACAAATTTCAAGTTCATTTCGTTATATGCTACACAGTAGCTATAATAAAGTTTTGAATTTTCTTTAGCTAAACACTACACAGTAGTTATAGCACCAAATTGATAGACGTTCCATAGGAACTATAGTACATTTTCAAATCACAGTTCACTAGACGTTCCAAAGGAACTGTAATACAATTTACTAAACACTACACAATAGTTATAGCATCACATCGCTAGACGTCCCATAGGGAATATAGCGAAATTCATCAATCACAATGCTAAACGTCCCTTAAGGAATACAGCAAAATTCATCAATCACATCAATAGACGTCCCACAGGGAATATAGCAAAATTTATCACTTAGCTAGACATCCCACAGAGAATATAGCGAAATTTATCACATAGCTAGACGTCCCATAGGGAATGTAGCTAATTTCTTCAAATCACGTTGCTAGATGTCCCACAGCGAATATAGTAAAATTTACGGCATAGGTAGACGTCCCACAGGAAATATAGCTAATTTCACCTCACTAGACGTCCCACAGGGAATATAGTGTAATCAGCTAGACACTACACAATAGTTATAGCATCACTGTTAGACGTTCCACAGGAACTATAATGCATCTTCAAATCACTTTTCACTAGACATCCCACAGGTTTTATCATGAAATTTGCTAAATGCTATACAGTAGCTTTAGTTGTGTGCTTATTTGCTTATTTGCTAAATTTGCTAAATTGTGTGCTTATTTGCTTTGTCACAATTTGTTAAGCAAACAGCGACAAAGGGGGACAATTGTAAGCACCTAATTTTGGGATAGTAGTGCGTGGATGCGACGAGCACTCCAATGATGAAAATTTACTTGAAAGCATGTCATTATAATTCGATTTTTAATTCCCAAGGCTAAACTGCGACATTTTAAGGATCTAATTGTAAAGTTTTTAATTCTTTCAAGGGTCATTTCGTAATTAAAAGTTAAAAAAATCACTGATCGGAGTTATGTAATTCTGATCAAAATTATGCATTTTCGATCGGCAATATATAATTTCGACTGGAATTACACATTTTTCGGTCGAAAATGTATAATTTCGATTGGAATTGTACATTTCCGGTCGAAATGCATAATTCCAATCAGAATTATGTATTTCTGACCGGAAATACACAATTCCAATTGAAATTGTATAGTTCTAATCACGGTGATTTTAATTTTTTTATTATTTTTAATTGATTTTTCTTGAATTGTGATTGGTTGAAATTAAATAAAAGATAAATGTAAATATTATATAAAACAAAATAATCATGGTAAGTATATTATCAGGTAGTTTTGCCAAAAAAATTAAAAGTTAAAAAAAAAAAGATAATCCTATCTCCTGTGATTTGATAATCACATGAGGTTAGCTTTAGGATATAAAAAAGGGTTTCATTTTTTGCAGAATGGGGATTCTTTCTTTTTAAAAGAAAGAGAGAAAAGAAAGAAAAAATTTTGTTTTACGTTCTGTTGTTTGGCTTTAACCAAAAAAAAAAAGTTATGGGTACGTCCTTTTGAATTTTCAAAGCAGCAATAATCAAACCTGAGAAAGAAAATAAATTAAAAGACTTTAATTCACTTAAGAACGATGATTCAATCAATCCTCTAAGGAGCAAATCAAACAACATCATCATCTGCATCCCTTCTTATTTTTCTTCCTCCTTTATTTGATTTTGATTTTATTTTAATTTATTTCTTTATTTTAGAATTTTACTAATCATTTTTATTTATTTATTTTTTTTTTTGGTTTTTTATGATTTTACTATGATGGGAGAAATCAAGACAGTGGATCAGTCATGTAAATCAATACCAAATCAATGAAGGTCCATGGAATGCCACGGATATTAGCCTTATAGTTTTTACATAGTTCTAGTTTTTTTTATTATTTTTGCTTTTTTATTCTATGTGTTTTGCTTATTTATTTGGTTTATTTGGGCATGTAATTAATTAATCTGTAGGTTAATTAGATTTAACTCATTAACCCATTTAGGTTAATTAGATTTAAGCTCCCTTTTAGTTAATTTAAAATTAACTTTAGACTTAGCTCAACTCATTAAAACATTTTTATTAAAATAAATAAATTTAGGATCACTTCAATTAATTTAAGATTGATTAAAGCTAAGCCCACTAATTCCGGTTTTATCCAATTCAGTTGCCATAAAATCAGTAGATTTAAACTCACTTTCCTTAGAATAAAATAAATAGACTTAAGATCATTACATTAATCAAAATATAAGTCCACTATTAGTTTCCATTTCATTTGTAAATAAAATGTATAGACTTAACTAACTTAAATTAAAATCAATGTAGTTTAGACATAGGGACATTGTGCCTTGTGAATGCATTTTTTATGTGTTTTTTCATGACATGTTGCCTTGGAGTTAGATGTATGCTAAATTAGGGTTTAAACGAAATTGCATGTAATTAGAGAATAAGATAGTTATTCATAAACTAATTTTAAAGAACACAAGACTAAAGGAAGTTGGTATTCCGTTCCTAGAATTTCTCGGTTGTGGTGCTAACTTCTTTTAGAGAATTGAGTTACCACCACCTTCGATTTGTCCCAGTTATTACCATGGGTGGCGACTTCTCATCTCCACGCCATGTCTTTATGATATGGTTAGTGTGTTCCCTAAGGCCCTGAGCTCAAACAATGTCACAGTTGCTAAAATCTTGGACGTGCGCTAAACCCCTTCGTCGTCTCTAATGGAGGTGATACTCCGACACACGAATACTTAAGTTAGGATTGGTCTGAGTAGTGGAAATCTAGCAAGGTATTGGTGGGGTTAGGGTATCATAATATTTTACAAAGTGGAAGTGGATGATGAACTGGTTGTATTAGGCAGCTGTAATATATGCACCTAATATCCATCTATCATATAGACATTAAAGTATGTATCCTTTCCCTTCAATAGAATTTTTAGGTGCTGTCGATATTCAAAAACAGTGCTCTCTTCTGAGGATTTTTTAGTGCAGTCCCTAGATCTACTTCAGTTCATAGTTTTTTCTCAGTTAAAACTTTAGATTTGTTCAATATAATCACAGATAAGCATCTTAACTTAGAATTGCCAAGGTGTCGGGAATGAAATGACCACCAATTTTCTAAGAGATCTGATCCATAAATACAAACCAAAAATCATCTTCTTGAAGGAGACTAAACAACAATCAGTAAAGATTTAGGTATTATAGAAAGCTAATAAATTTGCCAAAGGTGAATATGTAGATCCAAAGGGGAAGGAAGGGGGACTAGCCTTATTGTGGGTACAAGAATGGGATATTTAGATCCAGGCAAAATCTAGAAACTTCATCAAAGCATCAGTAAAAGGTGAACAAGAATGGAGCTTAATGGGTTTTTACGGTGCCCCGGAGAAGAAAGATTGAAGTAGAGTTCTCGATGAGGTACAATAAAGAATAGAAGGTTCTCAAATCCCTCTACTAATTACATAGGACTTCAAAGCGATAATAAATCCTAGTGAAAAATTTGGAGGAGTTTCGTTCTAGGTGTAGCGCTGGTAGGTTTAATAGAGAATTGCAATCTTTAAGAACTATAATTTAAAGATGGTAAATTTACCTGGCATCACAGATAATTAAATGAGAAGAATAGCTACAAGGCTAGATAAAATAATGGCAAATGAATCCTAGGCAACATTTTTGAAGATGCGTTCAGGCTCCAATAAGGTTTCATGTCTTTTGACCACAAACCTCTAATTACCAAGTTAAGATGGCAACATAGAACTCTCAAAAGGAGATTTAAGTATAAATTAAAAGGGTCAAAAGAGTCACAATGCAAAGAATTGGTCAGACAAGTTTGGAGATGTGAAGAAGGAGCTATGCGCCAAAAGGAATTCCCCAAAAATTATCAGAATGTGCGTTACAACTCATAAAATAGGGAAAAGAGACCTTTGGTAATGCCAAGGGAAGGATAGAAGAGCTGAAACTAAGAATCAATAATGTACATGAAGGTGATTATAACGAAAGTACTAGAGTGGAATTAGGACAATTAAAGCATCAACTAAAGAAATTATAGAAGGAGGAAGAAAGCCACTTGTCACAAAGATCAAGAATAACCTAGTTATGGGAAGGCGACAAAAACATAAAGTTTTTCCATATGTCCATTTTGTAGAGAAGAGCAAGAAACAAACTCATTAGAATAAAATATGCTCTGGGTAACTGGCTTATTAAAGAAGATTACATTAAGAAGGCAGTTAAGCCATGCTTCAGTAACCTCTACCGCAGAGGAGAGTGTTCTGTTAATCAAAGAATCATGGACAGCATCACTTGCTTAGTTACATCAGAGATGAATCAACATCTGGTAGCTCTAGTTACAGAAAGTGAGGTAAAGGAAGTTGCGTTCTAAATCAGAAGAATTAAGGCACCTAGCCCTGATGGATTTCCAGGTGAGTTCTATCAAACTAATTGGGATATTATCAAATAAGATGTTGTGGATCTTATGGAAAAATCCTTTCAGTGTGGGTTCTTTTCTACGAATATAAACAAAATAAATATTGCTTTAGTCTCGAAGATAAAAAGTCCAAAAAACCTAACTAATTATAGGCCAATAAGTTGTTGTAATATTGTCTACAAAATTCTAGCGAAAACTATAGCAAATATGCTAAGAAAGTGTCTTGACAAGATCATTATGCCATATCAAACCACATTTGTTCCTGGCAAAAGTATTCAAGATAGTATCATTATGACTCACAAAGCCATTCACGGTTTAAAGAGGAGCAAGGATTCAACGGCCTGTCATATGGTAGTCAAACTCGATATGGAGAAGGCATATGATAGGGTGGATTAGAACTTTATGAGAGTCTTTTTGAATAAACTGGGGTTTTATAATAGATGGGTGCGGTTAATAATGAATTGCATTACTTCAGTGGCCTATGCAGTCTTGATTAATGGAGAGGAACAAAGCTTTTTTAAACCCTAAAGGGGCTTTTAATAAGGTGACCCTCTCTCACCTTATATATTCATACTTGTTATTGATGTATTATCCCGATTGATTCCATTAAGGCAGAATTCAAGGGTGCAAAATCAATAGAACGTGCGAAGCTATTACCCAGGTGCAATTTACTGATGATACTATCTTATTTGCAAAAGCTAATGTGAATGACGCAAAAATGTTCAAGCAGCTAATGGTAGAGTACAGTGAGGAATCCGGGAAAAAGATTGATCTTAATAAGTCTAGCATTTTATTCGGTAGGGCACTCCACTTAATATTAGAAAACAAGTCACAACCGAACTTTAAATTTCAAAAACTACAGCATTATCCAAATACCTCGGCATTCCTTCAGAATGGGGTATATCCAAAATACAAATGGGAAACTCCATCATTAAAAGAATATTGCAAAAGGTGCTAAGATGGAAGGCTAAGTATTTAATTGAAGCAGGCAGAGATGTTTTAAAAAAAACCATCATCCAAAGCATTCCATCATACCTTATAATGGTGTTTAAACTCTCGAACACTGTCATCAATTAGATTGAAAGACTAATTAGGAATTTCTAGTGGTCACAAGGGGAAGTGAATGGCAAACTCTACTGGGTCACATAGGATAAATTGATAAGTAACAAGAAGGAAGGTGGTTTGGGCTTTAGGGATATGGCACTGTTTAATCAATCCCTCCTAGCCAAGTAAGGGTGGAGAATTTTAAAAAACCTGCATTTATTGAGTTCCAGGCTCTTAAGGTGTTTATACTTTCCCCATTCAGATTTTATAGAAGTAAAAAAGGGGGAACAGTCCATCATGGCTTTGGTGCAGCCTGCTTCATGGTCGAGAGATTTTAAGGGAAGGGAGTAGATGGAATATTTCTTCAGAAAATAGAGTTAGGATATGGTATGACAAATGGGTATCGAACTTGCCAGGTTTCAAACTCTATTCAAGAGCTCCAATGGGGACTAGAATTGATCTAGTTCTGGACCTGATGGACATTCAACAAAAGAGTTAGAGGACTGATATTTTACATCAGCTCTTTTCGCCCATGGAAGTCAATGCCATCGAACAATTCCCTATAAGAGGCCAGCAAGGTGTAGATAAGTTGATATGGCATTTTTAAAAGAAAGGATGCTACATTATTAAATCCGGGTATAATATAATGAAAAATAAGGTGAATTCTGCCAAATCAAGTAATTAAACTTTATCTTCCTCTCAATCAATTTTTCAAATTTGGAAATCTATATGGAATCTGAGGGTGTCAAAGAAGATTAAGTTTTTTATATAGAGGTGTGTCAGAGATTCACTAGCTACAAATGCCAACTTAAAGAGGAGAAGTTTTTGGATTAGTGAAGTGTGTTAGATTTGCAATGATGAGGAGGAAACCATGGAACATTTGCTATTTTTGTGTCCTCGGGCTGGTCTGGTTTGGTTCAGCTCATAGTTGAATTATAAACAAGTAGTGCAAGGTTTTCATTCTTTCAAACAATGGTGGATTGAATCAACTCAATTACTAAGTCGAAACACACTTGATAACAGCATGGAACTAGTTGCAACGATCTATTGGAACATTGGGACAAGTAAAAATAAAGTAATATTCGAACAAGGAAGGTATAATCCAACAGAAGTGGTGAAGAAAGCTCAGCTTCAATAGAGTGAATGGGGGAACAAGGAAATTGATAGAGAAGGCAATGCCTCTAATTTAAATACTGTTAAAACACATCAAAGATGGGTGCCTCCGAACAAAAACCATCTCAAAGTGAACTATGATACATCATTTAAATATAGTAAGTCAGAAGCAAAAGTGGCGTTTGTATGCAAAAATCATAAAGGAGAAATTATCCAAACAAAAGCAAGGAAATTCATATGCAACAGTCCTTAGTTGCAGAAGCTCTGGCAGTAAGGGAAGCCATTCGATTCACAAGTAACAGAAGTATGAGTAACGCTATCATTGAATCAGATGCGGCTATGATAGTTACATCAGTCCTTAGCTCTTCAGAAGAATTCCAGTGGGAAATCCAACCAGTAGTGGAGGAGATACAAGAACTATTACAACAGCATAAAAGGGGAGTTCAGCTACAAAAGATAAATAGGATGGCTAATCAGGTTGTTGATTGGTTTTCTAAACATGATTTTCTTCTATGTAATAGGGAGAGATGGAGTAATATGCCTAACTGTCTTGTAAAGCTAATTGAATTCGATTTTGTAACTAGCATTTTAAATTAATCAAATATCTTTATTCTAACAAAAAAAAAAAGGATTTCCAGGTCTCATTGATATTGGCTTCCCCACTCAAAATTATGTGATTCAAAAAAGAAAAAATTACAAAATTAGACCATTTTAGGTTTGATTTACAAGTAAAAGTCCTACTTTTCTCATTAATTACATACCTACCTTTTTTATTTTTAGCTGCACCTTTTTTTTTCATTTTTATCCCTTGTCCTCTTTCTTCATTCTTTTTCTTTGATTACTTTTATTTTATCCTTTTCTTTTTCATTCTCCCAATTATTTTTCCTTTCTCCTTTTCATTTTCTTTTTTTCTTTCCGCTTTTTATTTTTATTTTTCCTTT
>CATIWM010018790.1:0-13576 GCA_949671775.1 Mallotus repandus | reverse complement strand
CTCTTCTCCTCTTCTTCAAAATTCACATCAATCACACCATTGACATTAAAAGAACCAACTCTTTCATTTACTCATCTCTATCTTAAGCACTGGATAGCTAGCCACCCTCAGTATAATGGGTCCATCTAGATTCACTCAAAACATTCAATCAATATATATATATATATATATATATTCCCCCAATGAAAAAAGGTTACGTGTACAAAAGTTCCTCTCTTTAGACACGTCATCAATCTTTTTGACTCGTTGACTTGTCAGTTGGGATGTCACTATACTGAAGAGGGTTTCATATTCCTTTGAGCAAACTCTCATATCTCCCAGGATAATTCCCACCACTTGAGAGATGGCCATATTACTGTTCTAACATGCATTAAAAGCATGTCCATCATCCTCAATTCATGCTGACACAATTACTGTTCCTAAAAGCAGACCATCATGTGCCCCAAAATCCACTATAGCGTCAGACCTCATGACCAATCCAATCACCCTTTTTACCAACTCCATGCAAATGTAAAAGGAAAAATGGTAGGATCTTTTCACCACAATTTCTCTTTCTTCTTTTCTATGGTTCTTCTCTTCTATTTCGTTCATAACAAGGACAGAGTTCCCATTTTTCTTTCTTTTCATTTTCTTCTTTTTTCTTCTCTTCTTTCTTTATATATCAATTTTATTTTAACTAGCACCTCACTGCTCCTACATCAAATCTCCATAACTTAACCGTCAGAGGGGTTTTGGAACCTCCAAAACCCTTTGACCATAGCTTGTTGACTAAGTGCAGAAGTTCAAGGCTGAGTTGGAGCTAGAGGTCTGGAGTACCCACATCAAATGGCACCATCTGTGGGAAATGGGTAGCTCTTGTTAGGAAACTATTTTTTCTGAGCTTGATTTATTAACTACGAAGTTATAAGGGTTTATAGCGAGTTTGAAGTGGTGGTTGTCTTAATTGAAAGAGTATGCGAAGGATAGAAGCTCACGCTTAAAAATGATATTTTTGTATGATGACGAGATCAAATACTCCAGATAGGGAAGAGACTGGGGGAGAAGGTGACAGGATTGGGAGTAGGACAACAGGGTCCAACTCTAAGAACCCTAAAACTGTGGAAGTGCCAACTAATTTCCTCAATGACTTAATGAAGAAGGTGGATTATTTGACAAAGGTACATCATGAGTAGAAGAAGGGGAAAGCCAAGGTTACCAAGCCTTACATCAAAACTGCAAACATTGTAAGAAAAAGGTTGACCATCGGAGAAAAGGGAGAAACTGATGAAACACATTGAAAAACATTTTGTAGCTCTCGATCACTCCAAAAGCATAACAAACATCACTTAAGGGGGAGCTCTAAAGAGCGTGAATTTGGGTAGTCTAGAAGAAAAGGGTGAGACCAAAGGTATAAGAGTGTAGAAGATTTTGATATTATCGGGAGGAGGGAAAGACATTCCCGATCTCATGAACGTAGATAGCCTAGGAGATATAAGGAGAGACAAGTCTCTGAGTCTTATGATCATGCTTCTAAAAGGAACATCGAGAAAGGGAAGGCTACTGCTCAATCTTCATCTCACCATAGCAAACTAGAGAATGATTTCAAAGAGTTCCCAGAGTGGAGAGAAAAGAAAGTAGAAAAGAGCAAGTTGCCTAGTTAGGTGATCAGTATTCACTCACCTTTCTCTGAGGATGTTTAAAAAGAGCCGATTCCTAGTAAGTTTAAGCTTCCTTCTTTGCTTTCTTATGACCGCACTAAAATCCCCAAGGATTATGTTATTAAATTCAAAACAATTGTAGAGTTTTATACGCATTCAAATGTTATTTCCTATAACCTTTGTTGATGCTGCAGAATCTTGGTTTAATAACTTGCTCACTGGTAGTATTCATTCTTTCTATGATTTTAGCACACAGTTCATTAACAGATTTGTCTCTAGTATTCCATCTTGAAGGGAAACCTCATATGTAGAGACCATTATTCAAAAAAAAGGAGAAAGCCTGAGAGAGTATGTTGCAAGATTCAATATGGAGGCTATAAAAATTCCCAATCTGGATTACTCAAGAGCAATTGAAGCTATTATAAAGGGCACTAATAATCCCCCTTTCTTCAACTCACTCACAAAGAATGCGCCATCAGACTTGACAATGTTGATGGATAGGGCAGAGAAATATATCAAGCAAGATGATGCTTTTTGAACTAGTCGATTTGCGCCCAAACACAAGGAGGAATTTGAGGATTCCTCTCTTCTCATGAGGGCTAAAAGAAACTCAAGTCTCCAGAGTCAAAGACCTATGCAGAGAAATACCAGAAGACCTTTTACCCCTCCCAGTGAAGATAGAATGACTCCACTTAGTACCTCTTATCATGAAGTATTGATGACAATCAGAGACAAGGAGTATGTTCGATGAACCTAAAGACATGCTTTCGAATCTTAAGAATTGGGACCATGGAAAATATTGCCATTTTCATAAAGTGATTGGGCACAGCACAAATGAATACCATCAATTAATGTTTGAAATTGAAAGGCTTATTAAGGAAGGGCATCTATGAAATTTTATGAGAAGAGAAGAGAGACTGATTAAGCCCTCTGAGGAGGCAACAACTTCCAGGACCCAGAAAGATAAACAACTAATGATTCCTCCCAACACCAGGACGGGTGGGACTGAATAGCTAGAGATGATTTTGAAAATAGGAAAAAGAGGTCCAGTAGAAGGAAGAAAAAAATGAGAGAAGAAGATCCTCTCAATAAACGCCTCATAACTTTCGGGTGAAGAGAGTCTTGGTATATTATGGAAGCTCTGTAAACTTGCTACCTTATCATGTCATTAAGAAGATGGGAATTAGGGAAGATTACTTAATTCCAGTATATTCCCAGTTAAGAGGTTTGAGGGATATTCCTATGGAGGTTAAAGGAAAAATTTCTCTTTCTATCATTTTGGGGGAGACAAATTCTAAGGGAGAAGTTGTGAGAGGGAGAACAATAATGGCTAAATTCATAGTGGCAGAGGTGTTAACTACATATAATGCCATAGTTGGTAGGCTAATTCTTTATGAATTTTGTGCTATCACTTGTATTAGGTATTTATGTATGAAGATGCCATTGGATGATGGGCCAATCACGTGCAGGGAAGGCAATTTGAGGTAAAATATTGTCATTCGATTTCTTTGAGCCCACCTTTAGAAGATGAAGTGTTACTGGTATAGAAAATATAGATGGGAAGTGGAATACTTGATTAGTGAACTGAGCCTATTGGGGAGTTGGAATCAATGATCATCTGTGTTGAAAGTCTAAAAAAATGCACTCATGTGAATAGCCAGCTGATAGAGGAGCAGAAGTCCCTAGTCAAGCAATTTCTTTAGAGCAACCAGTTTGATTTTGCTTTCAAGCCCTAAAAAATGATCGATATTCACCTAAGTGTAATGACTCACAAACTTAATGTTGACCCTAACATTGAGCCTATGAAGCAGAAAAAGGGCTTCTTTCCCCTGCACAAGCAAGATGCAGACGATAAAGAGGTGGACAAGTTAATTGAAGCACGATTTGTGAGAGAGGTTGATTATCCCACTTGGTTGGCTAATATGGTGTTGGTAAAGAAGGCTAATGGAAAATGGAGGCTATGTATTGATTTCACAAACCTTGTGTCCTAAGGATTGCTTTCCTTTGCCTTCAATAGAGAAATTGGTGGATGCTACTACTAGATACGAGTATCTGACTTCTCTGGATGCTATATCAAGATACCACCAGATTCCTATAGATCCGAGAGATGAGGAAAAAATAGCCTTTATCATAGAAAAGGGAATCTACTACTATCGGGTAATGCCTTTTGGCTTAAAAAATGCCGAAGCCACCTACCAGCGACTTATAAATAAAAATTTCAAGATTAGTTGGGGAGGAATCTTGAAGCATATATGGATGATATGATAGTGAAGAGCAGGACCTTTGAAGAGCACTTAGCTGACTTGTAAAAACTCTTTATAGTGCTCAGTCAATATGGTATGAAGCTAAATTCTGACAAGTGTTCTTTCTTCATCAGAGGGGGAAAATTCCTAGGAAACAAAGTTAGCAGTAAGGGGATTAAGCTAAACCTTTAGAAAGTGCATGCTATTCTAGATATGCCATCTCCTCAGAGTCCCACAGATTTGTAAAGATTGATAGGAAGAGTTGTTGCCTTACACTAATTCATTTCAAAATCGGCTGAGAGGTATCTCCATTTCTTTTAAAAATTGAGAAAGGGTTCACCTTTTAAATGGACAGAGGAATGTGAAAAAGCTTTCAAAGCTCTGAAGGATTTACAATCACCTCAAATTCTAAAAAGACCATTGGCTAGAGAGGATCTATTCATTTACTTAACCGCATCAGACTAAATGGTAAGTGTTGTTCTAGTTTGAGAAGAAGATAAACTACAAAACCGCTATATTATATGAGTAGAGTTCTTCGTGGGTTTGAGTTGAATTTTGCTGCCATTGAGAAATTGTCATTTTCATTTTTGATTGCTATGAGGAAGTTTTGAGTCTATCTCTTGGGACATTAAAGAATTGTACGAACAAATGTGCCTCTCAGGCAAGCCCTTCAAAGGCCTTCCACAGCTGGCAAGATGATAGTATGGTCAGTGGAGATCGATGGGTATGGATTGAAATATGAACTTAGGAAGGCTATAAAAGCACAAATCCTTGCTGATTTCATTGCGAAATGTTGTTTCAATGAAGCTAATGGGAAAAGTGAATTACAAGAAGAAAAAAAGCAAACATGTCATCTTTTGCTTAGCTCTTCTACAAGGTAAACTTATGAATGGAACTTATATGTGGATGGGTCATCTTGGTTGAAAGGAGGTAGAGCTAGGATAGTCCTTAAGGGACCACACGGGTTCTTAATTAAACATGCCCTCATGTTTGCTTTTTCTGTCTCAAATAATGTCTTTGAGTATGAAGCTCTCATTAACAACTTGGAGCTAGCTAAAGCAGTTGGAGTCTCAAATTTAAAAGTTCACAGTGATTCACAACTAGTTGTGAATCAGGTACGGGAGCATTTGAGGTGAAGGATGAAATAATAGGCCTATATCTACAATAAGTAGGGGAGATAATGAAGAGATACGAGTAAAGGGGAATTCCTGTGTGTGTTGTTCAGATTTTCAGGTTAGAAAATTTCCTAGCAGACTCCCTTAATAAAATGGCAATGTCAGAGGATTCCTTACTTGAGGATGTTCACATAAAAATACTATCCTATCCAAGCACATCCAAAACTCTTGAAATCTTTCCTATATAGGAAAGAGCATATTGGATGGATCCGATAATTCGATATTTGAAGATAGGAGAATCCCTGGAAGACCGAAAAGAAGCTCTTAAGCTATCCTTGAGAGCATCCAGGTTCATATTACTAAACAAGAAACTCTATAAAAGAGGGTACCATATACCGCTCTTGAGATGCTTATCTGAAGAAGAAGCATGATATGTGCCACGAGAAGTGCATGAAGGAATTTGTGGGGGTCATATAGGGGGACGAGCTCTATGTAATAGGATCATAAGGCAAGGATATTTCTAGCCCATAATCTCTAAAGATGCCTCAGGTTTGTAAATAAATGTGATGTATGTCAGAGGTATGCCAATGCTATCCACATTCCTGCCAACAATCACTTTCCCATCCCATCTCCATGGCCCTTTGCACAATAGGGAATCGACATCCTAGGTCCATTCCCCTCGGCACCTAGATAGAAACACTTCATGATACTTACTATAAAGTATTTCACTAAGTGGGTTGAGGCCAAGGCTCTAGCAACGATTACCACCTAGAAAGCAATAAATTTTCTTTGAAAAAATATGATATGTAGGTTTGGGGTACAAAAAATATTGATATTTGATAATAGGAAATAGTTCGATTGTAGTAAGTTTAAGGAATTTGTAGAAGGGCTCAACATTAATCACCAGTTTAATTCTATCTCTCACCCACAAACTAATGGGCAAGCCAAAGTATTTAACAAAACCATTCTTTAGGGGCAAAAGAAGACAGTAGATGGTGCTAAGGGTAATTGGACAGAGGAACTACCTAGCATCTTATGGGCTTACAGGACTACTCTGAGAACCCCTACTAGGGAAACTCCATTCTCTTTAACTTATAAGACAGAGGCTGTGATTCCTGTGGAAGTTGGGATTCATACTCAAATGTTATAGTGTTGTGATCTAAAGAAGAATGAAGAGGAGTTGAGAATAAACCTCAATATGCTTGAAGGCTTGAGAGAAGAAGCTTCAGTTAGGATAGTAGGGTAAAAGAGAAGAGCAGCTAGTTATTTTGATGTCAAAGTCAAACCTAGACCCTTGAAAATGGGAGATTGAGTACTCAAAAACTTAAACATTGCAAGGAGAAGAGAAGGTCAGGGGAAGTTATCACCTATATGGAATGGACCCTATAAGATAAAGGGAATTATCCGACCTGGGACCTTTTATTTGGCTGAGCTTGAAGGAAATCGCCTCCCACATGCATGGGACTCTCAATATTTAAAAAAGTACTACCGGTAAGAAATTATGTTTCTTATGTGCTTTTCTTTATTTTGTAAGGATAATAGAAACTCTTCTATATCCTTTGTGATGAATATATTAATGTACTTGAAGTTTGCTATTTTCTCTATTATATATCAATGAATGAAAGGTGCTCTCTTTCTTATGATAAAGAGAGGCATTTCTTGATGAAGCTTTGCAATCTTTCAACCCTTGCAATTTTTCAATCTTAATAACCTCTCAATTTTGTGTAAGATAAAAATAAAATGCTATGGGAAAATTCTATGATAAGGCAAATATATTAAATTCTCAGAAATCATGGATTAATATGTAATCTCTCCTTTTTAACATAAAAGGACATCTCCCTAAGTGAGATGAATCAAGAAAATAATGCATTTGATAATCAAATTAAAGCTAAGTCTCCAGAAGTGAGATGAACATCATCTGGAATATCTGTAACACACCTATGTAGGACCTCTCTCAGGAAATTTACTGAATTCACATTCTACATGTTGAAAACTAAAAAAAGCACAACAAAACATAGATACAAGAGCATATTCTTGAAAAGCTCAACATAGAATTCAAAATAAACACCTTAAAGAGGCGGAGCTATTCTGTGTGGATAAACACACCACTAACTATTATAGCTAAATGTCCAAAAGATTAAGATATGAGATATATTAAAGGTTGCTAAAGATGAATTCTAAGCTGCATCACCTTTTATTGAATAGCTCTCAGGGTCATCGAGCTTGGTAGGGGAGGAAGAAGAACAATATCCCTTTCCTTGCTCCCTTTTGGGACTCTGTCTTACCAAGGGGAAAAACCAGCATCTCCAAAAAAATAGGAGGCACCCCAGAGTCAATTAGAGCACTAGAGTCAAGCTTTTCCTCTATAGGCTAATCTTCCTCCCTATCATCATCTGAATCTTCACCAACAAAATTAAAGTTAGAAAAATCCTGACCAGGAAAATGCTTCTTCAGCAAAGTACGCCACCTAGTAGTGTAATAGTCTATAGCATACGAAGTATCTCCTCACTATATTCATCAAATTTCCTAAAACCTTCAATGGCTTTCTCAGTAGCTTTTCGGACAACAACGTCTTTCTCACCCTCATTATCGAGCAATTCCTTTTTCAACCAAAGAATCTTTTATCGCATCTTTGAGTTAAGTTCAGTTAATTGCTTCTTTTTAAACTCTAAATGGACATTATTCTTAGCTCCTCCATTGGACATGACATTTTAGCACGATCGCCTTTAAGATTCTTCATGTCCGTCTTCAAAGCATCATTCTCATAAAAAATTTTATTGACTTCTTGAACTCCAATTCATGTAAGGATTTGGAGAGCTAAATCCAAAAAGGAAGAGAAATAAATAAAATGCAAATAAAAGAAAATTACCAAAAATAAAAAGAATAATTAAAATGATGCCATACCAATTGGACAACACAGATTAAACGAATATGTAGGGAGGAACCACCTGTATCTTGATGGAGAACATGTTCGTTAGAGCTAATATAAAGAGTGTGAAAAAGTCAAGAGTATGCAATGCCTTGTAAGGAAAATCCCACTCCAAGATATCTATTGATTAGAAGGGCTGCAAGTTGCTGAATAGGATTGTTTGGGGTAACATCAAACATATGATTATTAACAAGGTCAAGTTTTTGAACCTTTTCTCTTTTAAGCACAGTACTCCTCTCAAAGAGACCAGCCACAGCTTCCTCTGTGGTCAAAGCCACATACCTCTTTGCCTTCTTAGGATGAGACCTCTTCTCTTCCTCCTCGGACCCATAATCAGTGATCATATCAATTGATTTATAAATTACTTTCTTCCCTTTCTCTTTGCAGCTAGGAAAAGGAGCCTTCCTCTTTCTCTATTTTGCCTCCACTATGGGGGAATCTCTTATCACTATTGAAGCAGCCTTCTACCGAGTCATTACCCTAGAGTAAGACTCTTTCCATTTTTCCTCAGAGACATCTGAGTCCTTGGCTGCAACGGATTGAGCCCTAGAGACGCTCGATTCTTGCTCACTTTTGAGCTTGGCCATTCGCATAACATTTGCATGGTATAGTTTAAATTTCACCTCCTTAGAAGATGCCATAGTTTCCCGATGAACTAAAAAAAAGACACAACATTCATCAAGATGGAAATATTGGCATCAAACATTTCTATCAAAGGCCACCAACATAAAAACAACATAACCTACCTGAATCCTTCAAGGGGTGACCTGCTATAATGCTTTGGATATCATAAACCTTACCCTCTCTAGCAATTACCTTAAAATTAAATTTTTTTTCATTAGTAAGTCGAGGCCACTACCTTACTTCATCATGAACCTCTTGCCAAGCTAGACTAAAACCCCACTCATCTATCGGACCATTTTTTCCCAACCTAGCCACTAAAAATTTGTTCCTCCAAGACTTATCAATATCAAAGGAGTTCCAAAAATACCAACTTCGGTGAGCATTGATTGTACTAAACCCACTGGACAACCTCTTATACTCGAAGAATGATCTGAATAAGTTGACCGTAGGGGAAATCCCTAACTTTTCACATAAAATGTGAAAAAAGGATACTATTAGAATTCTATGGGGACACTTACAATAGAATATGAAAATCCTTACACAAAAGGGAGAAGGAGGGAGAACTAATCCAAACTCTATTTGCTTTACAAAGAAGGTCATCTCTTTGCTATCCCTCTAAGTATCTATTAACTTAGTGGAATCCTTAAGAACCCACACCCTCTCGTTCCTAGAAGGAACTCTAATTTGAATGGCCTCATCATTGTAAGGCTAATCCATCAAAGCTTTTAGAAAATGCTTAAAGTTAGCAATAGAGATAAACTTATCTAACTCTATTTCTCCACTCATGATTGTGTGAAATAAGAAGAGAAAACAAAGAGAAGTGAGAGAGAGGCGTACCTATTCTACTTAAATGAAGCTTGCCCAGAAACCCTTGGAAGAACGCACTGCCAGAAATAAGAAAAAAAAAGTGCAAGAAGAAAACAAGAAGAAAGTTTGAATGGAGAAAATTAAAAATTTTTGGGCTTCTAAAAGTTATGTTAAATAAGGGAGAAGATGAAGGGTTAGGCGGTTACCTATAAATGCATATTCAAAATTTTTACTTCCCACCAACCACATAATGGGAGATGTGGGGTGATTGGTGGCTGTCAGTAATAGCCTAAAATTTACAGGCAGCCAAAGCCACATTCACTCTAGGGAAGTACGAAGTTCAAAATCCTCTGAGACAAAATGCAGTCTCAAGATTTAAGGGAGGACTGCTGATGATACACACAAATATTCCCCCAATGAAAAAAGGACATGTGTATAAAAATCCCTCTCTCTAGACATGTCATCAATCTTTTTGACTCGTTGACTTGCTAGCTAGGATGTCACTTTATTGAAGAGGGTTTATGTTCCTTTGAGCAAACTCTCATCTCTCCTAGGATAATTTCCACCACCTAAGAGATGGCCATATTACAGTTCTAACATGCATTAAATGCATGTCCATCAACCTCAATTCATGCTGACATGATTACTGTTCTTAGAAGTAAACCCTCATGTGCCCCAAAAATTCACTGTAGCATCAGACCTCATGACCAATCTAAGAACCTTTTCACCAACTCCATGCAAATATAAAAGGAAAAAAAGGAGGGAAAATTGTAGGATCTTTTCACCATAATTTCTCTTTCTTCTTTTCTATGGCTTATTCTCTTATGTTTTGTTCATAAAAGGGACAGAGCTCCTATTTCCCTTTCTTTTCTTTTTCTTCTTTTTCCTTCTTTTCTTTCTCTATATATCAATTTTATTTTAACTAGCACCTCACTGCTCCTACATCAAATCTCCCTAACTTAACCGTTGAAGGGGTTTTGGAACCTCGAAAACCCTTTGACCATAGCTTGTTGACTAAGTGCAGGGATTTAAAGGCTGAGTTGGAGGTAGATGTCCAGAGCACCCACATCATATATATATACACCTTTATTCTAGTAAAAGTAGAGTTTTATGGTTTTGAATTTTATGGAAGATACTTTTTTTTTTAATATTTGCAATTAGCATTCTTTAATAATTAAGATGAGACTATATGTAGAACCTAGGAGTATCCATGTTGCACAAACACATTAATTAGTAGATATTTTTTGTATTCTTATTTTTACTTTTTTTATTTGTGTTACCTAGACATTTCAGTTTATAAGGCAGATACTTCAATTAGAAGCTGTTTTCTTATGTTTGTATCCTTATTTTTCATGTTCCCATATCCGTCTCCATACAACTTAGATAAGTATTAATTAAAAGGTGATAATCATAACAATGGTATTTATGGATATAAAATTGGTTGTTTGATTAATTGAATGATAATGAGGAGTCTATATAAAGGTGGCATTCAGAGCTCAAATCTTGCATGTAATCTTCTTCTATAATGGTATATCCATTAAATGATTGCTATCTAAATATAATAGAGCTAAAACAATCACTCGAAGGCATCAAAATTGCATAGCTATAGCATAAGAATAGTACCCGTCAATTTTAGCTTCATATTAGAAAAGTGCATATCCCGAGTTGGCAGATTGCTAGAAAAAAAATCTGTATTTATTGTGTACCAATTCTAATGTGTACTCACAAGAGACATGAAAATGGTGATAAGTAGGGGTGTAACCGAGTGAAGCTGGCTTGCAAGTTACTCGGGATCGACTCGGAAAAAAACTTGAAATCGACTTGATTATTGTCGAGTTCTAGCTCGAGCTCGAGCTACTCGAGTAGACTATCGAGTCGAGTTCGAGCTCCTAAATATGTGACTCGATAGACTTGCGAGATTAATTGAGCCTATCAATTTCGAGTCGAATTTGATATATTTACCATTTTACCCTTTATTTTAATATAGTTATAAATATATATTTGCTAACCGAGTCGAGTTCAAACTTGAATTTGAATATGTTAAAATATATAATTTTAAAAATTTAAAAATTTTATTTAATTAATAGAATTGAGCCGAGTCGAGCTCGAGTATACAAATTATTTAATCGAGTCGAGTTCGAGCTTCAAAAAAAAGAAATCGATCGAGTTCGAGTCAAGCTCGAGTTTGGTAGTGTGTTGACTCGACTTGGCTCAATTACACCCCTAGTGATATGTGTCCGATTGGCAAAACTCAAGAATCATGAAATGGAAATTCATATATGTCACAAATAGTACTGGTTAAATATAACATTCAATAAGATAATGATTTAACGGTTTTTATTTTTTAAAAATATTTTAAAATGTGAGATTTAAATTCTATTCTCGATGATTTGTACAATTAATTTTTACAGCATTACGACTCTTTACTAATAAAATCGAGCTAAAAAACAGTGGATATTTTATGATCACTCATGAATATAAACTTTACAAAAGCAAGAAAGACCATAAGCTAGGCATATATATGATCTTCCAATTTATAGAATAATAATGGTAATGTATGTTCAATTATAAGTGGGGTCAAACAATTGAACAGAAAGGGGCAAATAATTTGGAACACTCCACTTTTGAAAGCAATAGAACAGAGTGAATTATAGAATTTCTATAACATAGAAAGTTATGTACATACAAAACCATTATTTTCTCATCAAACAGTAGTGGATTGTGTAGGTAGATCCAGACAAAATGGCATTAACTTCAAAACATGATCACAAAAAAACCTTCAAGAAAGGGTTCAAATTAGGCCCTGCCATTTTTTTGTTGGGAACATTGATTATAGCTCCTAGATTACTTTGCAATTATCTTTAGCCAGAAACCCAATTTTTTAATGTATACCCTTCAACTTAGGGTTTCAATTTAGTCCTCTCACTTTGTTATATTGTCATTAATTATCATTATTATTGTCAACAATTCCTCTATGCATCAATACCACAAGTGCCCAATAAGGTTACACCAAATATTATTTTCGCTCAAGCGATGTTTTGAGTTTGAGTTATTATTCTTGTGTTCTATCCGAATTTAATCAAATTTGTTCGATAAATTCTAAAGACCATGTTTAAAAGATAAGAAAAAAAAATCAGAATTTCCTCTATTACACAAGCTATTGGCTAACACGTTAGTTAATTTGGTCTCAATCAACACGATTTAGCTTTGGAAAATTATGGTGAAGAGAGTTCTGGAAGTTGGTACCAAAGGCTAATTAATTAATTAACTGCTACAGTTTTGGATAAATGGATTTTATCAACTAGGCATTTTCAATTATGTTGAATTCAATTACGGCCACAAAATCTTATGCGAATGGAGATTGAACAGATAAATATGAACATCAAACTGTCATAGAAGATTTTTCAAGTAATTATATTGCAATAGAATTCTTTGCCCTATCCCAAATGGCAAACACCTGTAAATGCTGCTGCCAAGTTGACAAGAATTAATCAAATCTTATTTGGAATTGTTATTGGATCCTATATTTTCAAAAAACATATTTTTAAACGTTTAAAAAAAATAACTAAATAACTTGAAGCTTTTTTTAAAAAAATTTTATAAAATAACTTGATTTTTTTTTTTCTTGGCATACCTATATTTCAACTAATCTGAATCAAACAAAATTATTAGCACCTTTTTCTTCATACACAATATTTAATTTCAAAATTTCACTTAAAAGACTTCTTAACATTTAAACCAACAAAACAATTTGCTTAATTTTTATACCTATACATTTTAATGATTCCTATAATTTTCTTAATGATTGCTTTGCTTTTAAAGCAGCTTCAAAAGTAATGTACCACCAATCCTTAATGAGTAAATAAAAGTATTATGTGTGCACCTCCGCAGACTTGATCTGATAATCAAACTATCCTGAACATTATAGTGGGTCAGATTCGAAATTCCTCCTTCCCTCTCTTCCATTCTAATTAGCAAAAAAAAAAAAAAAAAAGGCATTACGTTGGCATTTAAAATCTACAAAAACACTACCAAAACAAATAATCGAGTGGCTGTCTCCTTTTGCTAACAAAGTGATATTTTTTTTTTTTGCTATACATTTACTACACATCCTTAGTAGTTATAATCACTATGATTGTCGAGAGTCCATATCACAATGTATAATCAGCATCTTTGCATGTGGTTTGACCCAAATTTTTGCTGCTAGTTGTGACTTCTTCA
>CATIWM010018737.1:0-14453 GCA_949671775.1 Mallotus repandus | reverse complement strand
AAAAAAAAGAAATTTGGACATGTTTGAGTGGCAGAAAGGTAATTTTCTAACATATAGATTATAATAGTTTTGTAATGAGCTGGTCAAAGGTGAGTGATTCACATCACAATTCTCAACTAAAGCTTCTGTTGTGTTGTTGTTGTGTAAAGGTTTCCAATTCACATTTCTCTCACTCACACTCTCACTCAGTACTATCTCCTCCAACTTTCTTTCCTTTTGATTTTCTTGCTTCTCTTTTCTCTCTTCTTCTGCCAAAATTCCAAACTGAAAATTTCTTTCCTTCTTTTCCACTCTTCAACAAAACAATTTTCCTCTCTGTTTTTTTATTTTATTTTTAATTTTTGTAGCTTCAAAGTAATTATTAAACCCAGTATAAAAGAAAAAAAAACTTCCGCTTCTCTGTATATCTTAAATGCTGCTCTAATCTTTGGGTCTAAAATGCTTCCCTTACTACGAGGAAAATCCTCAAAGTTCTTAAATTCTAATGTCGTTAGTTCATCTTTCAAAGATTGCCAATTTCAGCCAGTCAAAGACCTCTAATGCTGGATCTGAACTTTCTTTTTTATATTCTTCCGTTTTTGGGTCAAGCTTTTCTTTAGCAGATTAATGGAGCTTAATTAGCAAACCAAAGGCATTACTGGGTATGACACAAACCTGCATGCTTCGAGGTTACTATGAATTCTACCAACTTGAAACTTCTGGGGTCTAAATGATTTAGCATTATATGTCTTCTTCTGCATTTTTTAAGCTACATTCTAGATCTGTCTCATCTTGGATAATGATAAGAGTTGGTGGATTCTAACAAGAAAATAACTTAACTAATGTAATTAATTCTTTTATCTGGGTATACACTGGTTTGTCTGAAAGGGTGTTTCTTTATTTGTAATGTTTTGCTCTATACTTTCAATTGAGTTTTAGATCTCAATATGCTATTTATGCTTTTTAGGTGGTGGACAAATTTATTTCTCATCTGTTCTTTGCTTTTTGTTGCTAAATGCACCTTTAGTTGTTGAACAACTTCAGACTCTTTTTTTTCTCCTTCTTTAGTTTAAATTAACCTTTTTTTTTGTATTTTTTCCTCTTTTATTAGCTGCACTTTTAGCACTAGTATCTGGTGTCTCTTTGTATATCTTTCTCTCTTCAACTTTCATAATTCATGCCGTTTTTATCTTGTTGGTTCAACAACATGTTAATGGTAGCTCTTTTCTATTAATTTCAGTAAATGTGGCTTCTTATATGTTTTGGCATATCTCAAAGTCTTGGTTTTCTTCCCTAATTATGTTTTAATAGAATGTATGTAAATATGATTTGCTTTACTGGTGTTATTTTATGGCCAAAGTTTTATATTGGGTTCCTTGTCACCTTTTTTTTTTTTTAAATAAGAATTATTAAATTTTTTGTTCTCATTTGAACTTTTGGTGTTGAAACTTTTTCCTTGCCCCTTGACAACCATAATTAAAAATAAGAATTTACCTAAGGATGTGATGCAATAAAGTATTATGCTTTTGTTTGCTTTATTCGTTTTATGGTGCCTTTAGCTCTTGCTTTTGGTGTGTGATTACTTTTCTTTAATTGCTTTTAATGCATCTTTATAAATTGGTTATAAGTAACAGAGGGGAAAAGAATGAGCTTAACTTCTTCAAATAAATTAGTTGAGAGAAATGATAAACGGTAAAGCACATAAAGATGTTGAATTCTATCAACGGTATGCATTTGGCTCTGGGTGCTTCAGATATACGATTCTCATCATGATTATTGTTTTTCCTTTGGCAAACATGAGTCCGTTAATGTTTCAAAATTCTACCAGGCAATTTGCAGTATTACATACTTCTAAATACCATAAGCAGGTTATTTTTATCCCTCAAAGAAGAAAAAAGCTACGTAAACTATTTCCAGCATTCACCCATGATCTCTTGGCTCACATATTTCAAGTGTTTGTGGCTGTCCTACTGTTTCTGGCACCCGGCAATCCTATTACTTGCTGGTTGGCACCGGTGGGTTTTAGAATTGTCCTGTGTAAACTAGAGTTCTAACTTTGACATTTGAATTTCAACCTCAAACTTCTCAGTAGTAAATCTAGGAGCAGTCTTGTGTTTGACAGACAGAATGTTTGAAATGCATTTAGTGCGAGAGGTTTCACTAACTAGCTATAACATCAAAACCAGCTATAGCAATTACACATGAGATGTTTCTCATTTTACGACTTTAAATTACAGCTTCAATGGTATCTTTTATTGGATTCCAGCTTGCAAGCGTTTTGTTTTTATTTTTTTTATTTTTCATGTGGTGTTTTCTTGCAAGTTTAATTTATGTCTCATTATTTGCTGGCTGCCTAATCTTGTTTTATTTTCTTTGCTTGATCAGGAGAAAAACAAGGCCTGCAGGCATTACATAATCATACACCCAGTGCAAATAAACTCCTGATGAAGTTCTTGCCAGCTTCAATTTTTCATTTCTTCTGTGTCCTAGTCACTCTGTTCCCCCTAGCTAATACTGACCTGAATTCTGATAAGCAGGCCCTTCTCAACTTTTCTGCTGCTGTACGCCACCGTCGGATTCTCAACTGGAACTCTAATTCCTCAATCTGTGACTCTTGGGTTGGAGTTACTTGCAATCCAAATCACACTCGCGTGCGTGAACTTCGACTTCCTGGGGTGGGGTTCGTTGGTACAATCCCAGCCAACACACTTGGTAAACTTGATGCCCTTATGGTTCTTAGCCTCCGATCCAATCTGTTCTATGGCGATCTTCCTTCTGATGTTACATCTCTTCCGTCACTCCACTATCTCTACCTCCAACACAATAACCTTTCTGGCAAGATTCCTACTTCGTTTTCCTCACAACTCAATGTACTGGATCTCTCATTTAATTCTTTCTCCAGCAGCATACCTCAAACAATAGCGAATTTGACACAACTCACTGGTTTAAACCTCCAGAACAACTCTCTTTCTGGGCCCATTCCTGATCTTAACCACACTAGGCTTAAGCATTTGAATTTAAGCTACAACCATCTTAATGGTTCCATTCCATTAACCCTTCAAAAGTTTCCCAATTCATCCTTCATTGGAAACTCCCTCTTATGTGGACCGCCTCTTAGTCCTTGCTCCCCCACCCTCTCTCCACCTTCTCCTTCTCCTGCTTCATCTATCCCACCAGCAATGCCTCCTAAGCAAGGTTCAAAAGCAAAGCTGACGCTAGGAGCCATCATTGCCATTGCAGTAGGAGGATTCATAGTGCTGTTTCTGGCAGTTTTAATTATCTTGTGCTGCTGTTTGAAGAAAAAAGATAATGGAGGCAGTAGGGTGTTGAAAGGGAAGGCTGTCAGTAGTGGGAGGGGTGAAAAGCCAAAGGAGGAGTTCGGGAGTGGGGTGCAAGAACCTGAGAAAAACAAGCTGGTGTTCTTTGAAGGGTGTTCTTACAATTTTGATCTTGAGGATCTATTAAGGGCTTCTGCTGAAGTGCTAGGAAAGGGCAGTTATGGCACTGCCTATAAGGCTGTCTTGGAGGAATCTACAACAGTAGTAGTGAAAAGATTGAAGGAGGTTGTGGTCGGGAAGAGGGAGTTTGAACAGCAGATGGAGATTGTGGGAAGGGTCGGACAGCACCAAAATGTTGTACCACTCCGTGCTTATTATTACTCAAAGGATGAGAAGCTTCTAGTGTATGACTATATTCAAGAAGGCAGCTTGTCCACACTTTTGCATGGTATGGTAATAAGTGGTGGTTTCACTCTTCACAGATAAAATGGCGTTTCATTTGGAGCAAACTACCATCTATTTGCTTGTTGCTATATTTGCTAGTATTCTAACCCTGATCTGTATTCTGATGACAGGAACTAGGCAAGCAGGAAAAACTCCACTAGATTGGGACAATAGAGTCAAGATTGCTCTTGGAACTGCGCGTGGAATTGCTCACTTGCATTCTGTAGGTGGTCCTAAATTCACTCATGGTAACATCAAGTCCTCAAATGTCCTCCTTAACCAAGATCACGATGGGTGCATCTCTGATTTTGGCCTGACTCCTCTTATGAATATTCCTGCAACTCCATCTCGGAGTGCAGGCTATCGAGCTCCCGAAGTGATTGAAACCCGTAAACACACTCATAAATCAGATGTCTACAGCTTTGGTGTTCTTTTGCTTGAGATGCTGACTGGAAAAGCTCCTCTTCAATCACCATCACGTGATGACATGGTTGATCTTCCTAGGTGGGTTCAGTCAGTCGTAAGGGAGGAGTGGACAGCTGAGGTGTTCGATGTTGAGCTGATGCGATATCAAAATATTGAAGAAGAAATGGTGCAGATGTTGCAAATCGGGATGGCCTGTGTGGCAAAGGTGCCCGACATGCGACCAAACATGGATGAAGTTGTCCGAATGATTGAAGAAATTCGACAATCTGACTCAGAGAACCGGCCATCATCTGAAGAGAACAAATCTAAGGATTTGAATGTCCAGACTCCATGATTGCCCAAAAAGCTGCTGCTGGGCGATTTCAAGATCAAGATCGAGATTGAACATTTCCAATGTGCACATTTCTTGTAAGGTTTACAGAGCAGTGTTCAAAACCTTATGTGCACGTGCAGCTTCTTATAGTAAGAATTTGTCCATTGCTCATAAAAAATTGTCCAAAAAATTTTTTTTCAGTTCATTTTTTTTCCCAGATTTGTAGTTTTGATTTTTTTTTAAAAATTTCGATTATGTGGGTTTCTCTCGATTTGTTGTAACATTTAATTCAACATTGTGAATGAATTGATGACCTTGAATCAATAATTTTGTCACATTTTCCTCTCCCTCTATGCAAACATGAAAGCATGGGCATTTAAATATTATGTGATTTAGTATTTTTTTACTTATGATTCTATGATTTTTTTGTGATAATTTAGTACTATATGATATTTACTGTTAGCAAATTTAGATAAAGAATAAGTACAATTTTGGTTTATGTGGTTTTACCTTTTGGTAAAATTAGTCTTGTGATATTTTTTTTTGGTTTTTAAGTATCATGTGTTTTATAATTTTTTACAATTTAATATCATTCTAACTAATATCATCATTATTTTATGAGAAAAAATTAATATAATATTAAATTTCAACGATAAATTTATTTTATATATGATTTACAATCAATCTAACCAATTAGTTTTTTTAAAATATTGTAAATTTATTTTTAAAATTATTTATTTTTATTCATAATTGAATTAAAAATATATCTAAATTTGATATTTTGTGAGTTTATTGTAGTTAGATTAATAATATATTACTCATTATATGATTTTAGCAATGAAAATACATATTATTTTTACGTTAAAGTATAAAATTTAAACAATATTTGTTAGAAGGGTACCAAAGTGTAAAAAAAAAAAAGTGAAACACATGATACTTAAAAATTAAAAAAGGACTAGTTTTGCCAAAAGGCAAAATCACAGGGACCAAAATTGTACTTATCCCTTCAGACAAAATTCACTAACACTGTTAATTATGCTCCTAAATGTTGACATCGCCATCCACGTCAGTAGGTCAACATTCATGTCATCATAGTTAACGATCTTAGAGAATTTGACCTTGATTTGCTAACGGAAAATATCATAGGGTACTGAAGTGTTCCGAAAAAAATCACATGGTCATAAGTGAAAAGGCAATAAACCGCATAATGTTTTTTTTTACTTATCCCTACTAAATTAATCTATCTTCAAGAAAACTTACGGCTGAAATTAATAGAGTGTATTCAATTAGGATTTTAAAAGATTTTAATTGATTTAAAAAATTAGGTGGTATTAAATTATAACTTTTAAGGACTTTAGAGAAGTGAGGGGGTATTCAATTAACATTTCTTAAAAATTAAAAATAGTTCGTAAAATTTAGAAGGTATTCAATTACAACATTAATAGAGTCTATAAAAGTAAGGTGATATTCAAAAAGTCATTGACTTTTATAGATATTAGACTTTTATGCACTTTTACAAATTTTTTATGTGATGATATAAATACAAAATCTAAAATTTTTACTTTCATTTTCTCTCAAGATTTCAACAGACTTTTTTGTTCTAGGTATAGAAGCGTAATCCTACGAGGGGAAAATAATTGTATGCTAATGGTTGATTCCCTGGTATTTTTGTGTCAATTCTTTTCTTGATTGTTATAGTTTTTTTTGTTAATTTTACAATTTTTATTTTTTTGTTTTTTTTATGAATGTTTGTTGTTTGTGATTGGGTAATAATGACAATCACCGAGTTATTTGGTTTGCTGCTATTTGACGCTAGAAGAATTGACACTAATTTGGTGTGGACTGCATTTGAGTATTTTTGTTAGTACAATCACCGAGTGCAACATTCTTTCAATCTATTTAAATTGTTATAATGAGCAAATGTATAAATATACTTCCAAAAAATAAATGGGTATAGGAAGTCATTTTTTCAAGATCTGTCGAGTCGATGTTGTGTATGTTGGAAAAGCATCCAAACTAAAAAAGCTACTCATAAGAGACAATTTGAGCACAACTTGCTCGGTTGTCTTTATTTCATTCTATTGCAGTTATTTGTGATTGCCAGTCATGTCTTATCAGCGAGCTCCTGTACCATCTAGAATAATTTCTTTCTTAAGTTTCTTTTCCTTGAAATATCATTCAAATTTCGTTTCCTTGTTTATTTCACAGCTTCTTAATTGCTTGTTTAGGAAGGCCTAAAATCTATAGAAAAAGGGTTGAGAATAGTTAGCATGCATAATTAGTTGGACAGCAATTCCTTGAAGATTTGACTTGTTTAAGCACTGCTTTTTGGAGAAGACAGTGGAAGAAGTTTTCAATAGATGAGGATTAACACAACTTTGTAATTCTTTCATAGAATTTTAACTAATGGAATTTCTACTTTGTAGCTTTATGTGCACAACCAGGAATGATGCAACTAAATATATGCAACTTTGTAAGCAAATTTTTATGGTTGTTATGTTTAACTTGGCACAATTTGATTTGCTTCATCATAGTTGGGGTACTGTCTTCAAAATAAAATTTGATCAGTGTCTATAAAAGTTTATAAATGTCTTCAAAATAAAAAATCTATGAAATTCATTGACAAATTTATAAATTCTATGAAATTCATTAGAAGTTTATAAACTCTGTAAAAATCATTCACTTAAAAAAAGTCTATAAATGTAATTAAAAATCTTAATTGAATACAAGGATTTGGTAATTAGCTTTTGCTTTCTATTTCCCTTTGATCATTTAAAAAAAATTAATGAAAGCATAGAATTTTATTTTGGTTTTAGACCCATCTATAGTACCTATATCTTATCTACCATTAAATTATTGGCTTAGTGCAACTTGTTACCTATTGTACCGGTAAATTTTTTTAATAATTTTTAACTTATTTATCAGTAAACAATTATAAAATACAAATAAAATATATTACAATATATTATAATATATAGACACACACATTACATTTTCTTAACTTTCAACAATTCTCCAATCTTTTAGATTTTGCACGAACAATTTGTTAGAAAAAGCTTAAAATCTTCTGCAAAAGAAGTAATATTGAATTCTAATCCTACTAACAAAAATATTGATCTCTTGAGGTATGTATATTTTTCATTATTTAGTTTAATTAAATACATTAGGGGTTATTTAGTTTAATTAAATACATTAGGGGTTGTTGGTGGCTTGTTATAATTCTTATTCCACCTAAATCAATTCAATTAGGTTTAGTAGTGAATTAATTTAATTTTTGTTCTACTGATTGAGATTATCTATTATAATTCTAGTTTTAAAAAAATTATAATTCAGTGATTTACAACTCTTTCCTTCACTCTTTTATGGTGTACAAGTGGCATACTCAATTACTCAAATAATTGGAAAAGTCTATTAGAAACTTTCTTTGGACGGGTGATGTCAAAACAAAAAAGCTTATTACTGTGAATTAGGAGTAGTGTTGCGCTCCTTTGGATAAAGGTGGTGGTATTGGTTTAAAAAGGCTTTCTTTGCTCAATAAAGCTTTATTAAGTAAGTTGGCTTGGAGAGTTGCTTGTGACGACAATTTTTTATTTTCTTTTCTTAGAAGCCGGTTTATTTCTGTGTTTAAGCAGCCTCACTCTACTTCTTCATATATTTAGTCTTCTATTAGACCCTGTTATGTGGATTTGCAAGTTAATTGTCAATGGGTGGTTAATGCTAAGTCTATGTTTAGCTTTTGGTTTGATGATTGGTTAGGATATTGGATTGTGGATCAAATTAAGATCCCCTCTTCCTACTTTAAATGTCTTCGAGCTACAATCTCTGATGTGTTCTATGATGATTCATGGCATCTTCCAGCTTCTTTCCATAATTCTTTCCCTCATATTGTTGCTAATATTCATAATGTTGAATTCTCCTCCAATAATTTAGATTCTTATGTTTGTCGCTACTCTCTAAAGGGCAACATCACCTGTAAGTTTGCTTATGAGGATTTTCGTGTTGCTTTGCCCAAGGTTGCTTGGGGCAAGGATGTTTGGCGACATTATTTGCCACCTTCACATTCTTTTCTTACATAGCGTGTTTTGAAGGCCAAGCTTCCCACTATGGATTTACTTCGATCCAAAGGAATCCCATTAGCATCACATTGTTGTCTTTGTAATAGAGTAGTTGAGTCTTTGGATCACCTCTTTACTAATTGCTTTTATGCCACTTAGATTTGGTAAGCACTTGGAAGCTTATTTTATTCTTCATTTGACCTTTTTAATGGCATTCTTTACCTTTTTAAATTAGCCATGAAGCACAGATTTTCTTTTTAACTCTCTGCTCTTTGGAGAGTCGGCATCTTGTATGCTATTTGGCACATATGGAATGCTTATAATAGTATGATTTTTAAGGAATCATTTATTCTAGTTGCAACTTCTTTTTGAATGATCTGTCAATCCATTAAAGCAACAGAAGTTTTTAAATCAGGTCAAATGAATAATAGTCAATATAATCTTATGATCTTAAAGCGCCTAAGTATTTCTTGTATCCCCCGTCGTATGCTTGTTATGACTTCAGTCATCTGGTTTCGGCCTCCTGCTGGTTGGTTTAAGTTAAATTCTGATGGTGCCGCCCTTGGTGCACTTAGTAGAGCAGCTACTGGTGGCATTCTTTGGGACAGTAGCGGTTTAACTATTACTTTATTCACTGTTCCAATGGGTGTTTGGTTTGCATTTGAGGCTAAGTTATTAGCCGTGGCGATTGTAGTTGACAAGGCTTCTGAGCTTTGGCTTTCTCCGATATGGATAAAATTAGACTCCATTTTTGTGGTCAGGTTGCTTCAATCTCATAGCCTTACTATTCCTTGGCATGTTCGTGTTACCTAAGAACGTTGTATTTTATAGCTTTGCTTTATTCAGGTTTATGTGAGCCACATTTATCAGGAAGGGAATAAAGTTACAAACAAGCTAGCTTCCTTGGGTCTTCATCTTCAGCAGTGTCAATGGTGGGCTTCATATCCCCCTTGTTGTCATCAGTTTATGATTAATGATGCTATTAGTTTGGAGTCTTACAGATTCCATTAGTTTTTCTTTCTGCTTCTATTTCCTTTATTGGGTTGTATTGAACTCTTTTGTATTTTCTTTTATTCTTTAATAAAGGTGGCTTTTTGGCATATGATGTTGGTGCTACGGGTGTGCCAACTTAGTTGGGATGCCCTGGTGCACTTCTAATGCTTTGAGCTCCAATCTTCACAAAAAAAAAAAAATTTAATTAGGGTTAGAGTTTATAATACTTATTGTTTATGGTTGCAATCACATTGATTTAAATTTTTATAGTAATTTTAGTTTTATAAATTGATTGTTCGAATTATTTTTTTGATGAATTGCATTGGTATGGTTTTTTTCATTGATTATACTATTAAAGTTGATTAGGGTTTATTATTAGAAATTATTGATTTAAATTTGTTAGTTTTTTTAAAAATTTTCATTAATTCATACACTTCATTGTTATGATTTCTAAATCAATAGATTTTTCCTTCTATTGAACAATGCCTTTATTTACTATATGGATTCTAAATCGATGGAATTGTCCTTCTGCTTATTAGTTGCATCGGCTTGATATTGATTTTTTTCTATAATTTGTTTGTAGGTGATTTTTCATGTTTTCTAGTGCACCATTTTCTTTTTCGGTACACCAAAAAATTATATTGTTCATACTATTAACATATTTTTTTAAAATTTTATTTCATTAATTATTATTCTATAAAATTATATATTTTACATTACTTGTGAGCAAAGTTTTTTTGGATGGGAAATAAGGTATTGCATATGCATTATTCTACATTTTTTCTTATTATGCAATTATAAATATAAAATTACTAACATAAATTTTTTTTCTCTATATATAGGATACAAAAGAATTACCTGAGCAATTGCGTTGTATGATGTTGTGCCAATATATGGCTAATTTTTGTTAGCACAACTCTGTAATTGTATAGATCATGGTAAGTAATAAAGTGATAAGTAGAGTATCATTCCCACAAGGAAGGGTACTAAGTACTAACTATCAATCAATTTTTCCTAGTTAGCACAAATCAAATAAAATTGCAAGAATTAGATTAAATAAATTAAAATAAACTAAATACTCTAATTAATCTAATTAAATAAATAGGGATGAACTAGAGATTGGGTTTGTTTCAATAGTTAGGACTTAAATTACAAAATTAAATTCAACAATTTCATTGATCATAATAAAGGGTAAGCTATGCCAAATTACCTAAAGTCTCTTTTGAGATAATTTAATCACGGTAAAACTAATCACTGTCTATTTTCATGGTCAAGTCAATTAATTAAAACTTATTAAGTTCCTTAGTAATTTATTGATCCTCGAAGGATTTGTCTACTTTTGTGATCGAGTTTTCTAAGTCTTATGAGTTATAAGCTAGTCAATTACTTAACTTTCATTGCTAGCAATCTACCTATAACATGTAAATAATCAGGCCCTTAATTGAATACAAGACATTAAGCACAACTCATAAAATTGATTGAAAATCAAATTTGTTGACCCTTTGCATGATCAATCTCAATTCAACCTTTGTTTTGACTTTAATAATAAATTTTTATTCACTAATGCTCTTTGTTTAAGTGTGATTATAAGTATAGATACAATATTACATTATATAAAATCAAAGTTAGTTGACCATGCTTTGGAACGTATTTGAGGACATTTGAAGCCTTCAAAGACCCATACACATGTCCTACAAAGCATGGGAAAAGAACTAAGTACAAAGGAATGTATTCTGAGGTAAAATGAAAAAGTTCAAGTGAGGCCAGCCTTCTCATGATCCCGATGTGCCTCATGCCTGAAATAAGAGACATGAGTTTGCCACACTCACGATCTCGAGTAGACTAAGAGCGTCACCAACAGTCACTTTTGCAAAGTAACAGTCATATTTTTCAATGCTCATGATCCCGAGCCTACACTCACGATCCTGAGTGTCTGAATTCCTGCAAAAGCTGAAAATGCATTTAATGAAGAAGAAAGAGGTTGGGAATGAATTTAATGGCTTCCAATAACCATTTTTTGCTCTCTAACTATAAATTGAAGCCTTGGAACTTCATTCAAAAGTTACACACTTTGATTGAGCATTCAATTTATTCTTAGCATTTGTAAAGCTCATTAATTCTCTTTTATATTTCAATTTATTGAGTGTGGTTGTGTGTTAGAGTTAGGTCTCTTCTTCATCTCTTTCATGGGTTAGAAAAAGGGAAGTGAGGATCTACTCTTATTATATGGTTTAAGTGTTTGCCAATTAAAAACACTTAGGAATTGATTGTGGTTTAAGTTGAGCTAATAAAAACTCATTTTTATTAAGGTTTGAGTTGAGCCTTGAAAAACTCTTATAAAGGTTTGAGTTGAGCCCTTAAAAACTCTTGTGTAATCAATCTTGGAAATAAGATTGAGGTGGGTGATTGAAAATCCTAACTTAAGGATAAGTTAGGTGGAGATGTAGGATTGGTTGAGAATCTGAACTCCTTAAATCAAGTGTCTCAATCTCTACTCTTCTTAATCTTGTTTAAGTTTCTCTAAACTCCATTAATTCTTGTTTTAATTTCTTTAGCCCTATTCACCCCCCTCTAGGGCGTTTTCAAAATCATTAATAAAGAAATAAAAATCCCAACAACTTTAACTAGCTACTCTAAAATTGAACTCTAAAATACAGTTTAGCAAAACATGGCTTTAAAAAGTATTACAAACATCAAATAAATAACAAGAGAATGAAGAATAAGAGTAGATAAAACTCGTTTGAGTAAGCTTCAATCTTCAAACTCTTGTTCGCCTTCTTGAGCTTTTGTTTGTATTTTTAGTGTCTAATCCCCTCAATGGCTCCTTGTGATTAGGATCATGAGGATCGGTACGTTTATAGCATTGGGGCCCATAGGCTAATGGCGACCATCTACTGGATTTCTGTTTGTTATTGTTCGTGGGAGGATCTGCCTGATTAGGCCTTATAGATTTATAGTCACCACCCGACTTGTATCGAGAAGAAGTAAATTAAAAATCTACTTCTATAACTAGAGAATCTGGGTTCGGGGGGGTAGAAGTTACTTATCTTGTTTCTTATTATACATGTTGCTCATTTATTCACTACTTCACCCTAGTTTCAGTTTTATGATGTATTTTTATCACACTCAATCATTAGTAGGTTTAAATTAGAAATAAAGCATGGAATAATTGGATTGACGAGCATTCACCAAATGATAAATAAGCAAGCATCTATTAAGCAAATAATCATGTAAGCAAGTAAGCATTTAGTACACAAGCATGCAATAAATAATAAAAATAAACAAGCAAATAAACAAACTAAAACGGGGAAAGGGATTAAGAATTACAACCATGAAACCTATTCTAATAAATACATCCAAAACAAAAATAAGAGGGGAAATTGGGATTTAGGATTACATTGCCTTGAAAAGAGCCTATTCTATTAATTACATTGAAATAATAATAATAAAAAAAGAAATAAAATAAACCTATTCTAATGAACCTACAAAAAAAAGGTTACTCTTCATACACATGCAAGCACACTTCATATGTAGAACAATTTAATATATTCCATTCATTCACAATTGGAATAATAAATAAAGGAATAATTAAACACATAAGCAAACAAGGATGCTAATGTATGATAATAATAATAATGTATGCATGATGCAAGATTTTGGAATTTGGGTACTTTAATATTGTTGACCTTAGCAATAATCAATCTTGATTTTGATCTTAAAAATATTAGTTTTGAGCATTTAACATGTTTGTTTAAGTGTGTATAAACTAGGACTATCATGCAAATTAAAATGGAATTAAGCACGCTTTTGGGCTAATGTGACCTCCGAGATTCAAGTAGGATTTTAACATTCTTAGAAATCTAAAATGAGGAAGTCATCTTCTTGAAATTTGAAGTAGATATCTTAATCTTTCCGAATTGATCTTACTTGTTAAAATCCAAGTTCATTTGTATATGCAAATATTGAATCAAAGACAGCATATGCAGCTTTCATCTTAAGTTGAGAAACTCTTAGTATTTGAGCAATAACTTGAGCTAAAGAGGCCCAATTGAGATGATTCAAAGCGCTATAAAAATATAAGACAATTATCTACAACTTTTGTGAAGAAAGCTAAGGCCATTTTGAGGTACACGGACCGTGTGAGTCAGCACGGACCGTGTGAGTCAGCACGGACCATGTTGCGCGAAATTCACGCACACGGGTCTATTACACGGACCGTGTAGCGCGAAATTCACGCACACGGGTCTATTACACGGACCGTGTTGCACAAAATTAATGCACACGGGTCTGATTGCACGGTCCGTGTTGGCGAGGCGTGCAGAAGTACACCGACCGTATTGTGCAAAATTAACGCACACGGGTCCGCTTCACGGTCCGTGTAGATACACCTTCACTGTCCATTTTTAGTGACGCTCATGAGCACGTTTCTGACAGAAAAAAATGGGAATTTTTGACTTGTTTCAAAGGCAACGGCTATATTCCAACAGCTATATTTTTGAGTGTTTATCTATATAAACTCTTCCAAGAGCTCCATTGAATGCTAAGAAACTTAAGAAAATTGTTTATCATTCATTCTCTCTTAAGCATTCATAAAAGCTCTCAAAATTTCAACTTATTCATTTTTGTTTCATTAACTCTTGTGAGAGTTGGTTGTGTGTTAGAAATAGAATTTCTACTTCATCTAATTATTGGGATAGATTAGAAGGGAAGTGAGGTTTATTTCTAAAGGAATTGGTTTAAGTGTTTAGCCATTAAAACACTTGGGATTTCGTTTAAAAGTGAGCCTAGAAACTCTTGTTTGTAAGGTTGTAAGAGTGAGCCTTAAACTCTTGTGTAATCTCAATCTTGTGAATAAGATTGTGGGTGATTGAAAATCCTAACTTGGGGTTAAGTTAGGTGGAGACGTAGGATTGTTGTTGAATCCGAACTCCTTAAATCATTGTGTTCTTCATTCTTCCTTCCCAA
>CATIWM010018701.1:0-14012 GCA_949671775.1 Mallotus repandus | reverse complement strand
TTGTTTTTAAATGGATGTGTGTGTATATATATATATATATACACACACATCCATTTAAAAACAAATATAAATATAAAAGTAATTTAGATATATAAATATAAAAGTAATTTAGAAATATATATATATATTTCTAAATTACTATAAAAAAATTTCATATTAGTTACATAGTTTGATTTCAATTGATAAAATCTGCATTTAATTTTTTTTTTCAATTTGCTAATTTAGCAATATATTTTAAATTAGCGATGGATTTATGAATTCAGCGATGGATAAAAATCCGTCGCTAAGAGTTTTAGCGATAGATTTTCCTCTTTTAGCTTGCTTTTTTTTGTAGTGTTAAGCCATTGTAATTAGAAGTAATGCAATGCAAGAAACTATTTGGTTTTTGAGTTCGATATACTCGTATGTCTTTGAATATGTAGATATGAGCAGTGACATCGTGTTCTGCTAGAGGATAAAAATTTTTAAATTGTCTTTAATATTAATTAAAATTTATTTTTTGAATTTTTAATTTTTTAAAATAATTAATTAAATTAATAGAATTTAAAATTTAAAATGTATCGATGAACTTGTCGTACAATGAAATAATAAATTATAATATTATTTTTATTATAATATTATATTTATATTATATTTATTTATTCTTATATTATTTTTAATATATTTTAATCTATATCATTATATAACTGTATATATTATTTATATTAATTTTATAAATTTAATAAATTATTTAAATATTTAAACATATATAACTTATAAATAATTTATTTATTTCTTTTTTTACCAAAATTTATTTATTTCTTTATTATTAATATAATTATTAAAAAAAGTATGGAGTGTTACAATAATTTATCATGCCCCGTGACAATCATTGACCGACACTAATCTGTATCCTTCTTGAACGGTCATGCTTGTACTAGAATAAAGAGCGAATAAGTACTACCCCGACAATAAAGCAAAGACGCATGTCATATATATTTTTATTCTAAAAGGTTTGAGTTGCTATAATGGATGAGTGGTCTATGTGGCAAGTGAGACCTGGTTAACTATTGATTAAATCGTCTTTATTCATGATAATATGGTAACATGGTACAACCATAACGGTGATTATACCTTAATGTGATTTTTAGCGAGAAGATTATAGACCGTATGATGAGAATTCGAATGTAAAACAATGCTTGATTATATGTGAATGTAAATAAGTATATCCAAAATTTAATTATAAATTTAAAGTTCCAAGCCATGCAAGAGCAAGATAGTTCTATTCTCTCTCGATATACAATGCTTATGCCTTTGATATACAGCGATCTTTACAGGGGATGGCTACTGGTTTCAACCAGTAATCATCCCCTTGCGTTCTCTATTTTCTGGTTTTTGTATCTATTAAATAATATGATGTTAAGATATAAGTGTGTTGATATCTTTTTGATATGCAGATGGCTTGCAGCCCTCTGTTTCGATATTTGTTTTGCTTGGCTGGGTTTTAGCTCTCAACAATATCAACAGTTTCAGCTGCTTCGGTTTGATGCCGTTCATTATCAGATGCATCATCCATCTATTGCGGGAAGATTACAAACCAAAGCTCATATTTCTCGCCTCAAAACTCAAGCTTCATCTATATCTTTGCTCTCCAACAAAAGCGGCTCTCTCAAGACCGTTGTGGGGACGATGAGTTTTTGGAAACTCAATCTACAGCTTCTCTTCTACCTGTGGCAGCCATGGAAACTTCCGCTTGCTCTGGTGAAGGCGCTGCTTCTCTGCGTCAAATACCCTAGTTTGTTGAAGATGAAGTATGTTGGGGTTGGGCTTATCTCATGTAATGGCTAATGTCATGTTTATGTTTATATTTTAATCTTTGTTGTAATCTTCCTGTCATGGGCTCTATTGTTGTAATCACTTTTATTATATAATGAAATAGTTTACGTTAGGGTTCAAAAAAAAAAAAACAGGTGTGTGCCTCGTGAAAACTCTTCATAATTGTGCCACGATCTTTCCTTGATTCATGTTATTTTTGTGCTGCTATAGTAAATATTATTTGAGCTATACTTTTGTTTGTTGTTCTTTATTCATTTATTGGGTAATTTCTTTAGTGTGATTGTTTGCGGTGGTTCGATTTGTACTTCTGCTAGGTCCAGCTCGCAAATTCTTCACATCAATTTATGCAAAGATATATTAACTTTTGAGAAAAAAAAAATAGGGATAATTGCTACTTTTTTTGTGTGATTTGGCCTATTATACTATTTCATTCTTGATATATTTGAAAAAATATTTATTCATTTCTGACATTTGTAACAGTTAACACTTATTAGTCCCTTTGTCGGAGATAAAATAGTACACGAATTGCAAATGTCAATGATGAATAATTATTTTTTCAAATATCAGAGATGAAATAGTATATTAGGCCAAAATACAAGAAAAAATAGCAATTCTCCCAATAAAATATGGTAAGAAAAAGAAGTGCTTAAGCTTATGAAATGAACAAGACGAAACCATAGAAAATAGGGTAGCTAATTACGAGGGTTCAATTAATTGAAAAAAACATTATATAAACATTATATAAACATTTCCTTCATTCCAATCAATTTTCTAGTTTTTTTTTTTTTTTACTTTTTCAAAGTAATTTTCATATTTTTAGTAAGAAATAGAAAGGGGAAAATAGTTATTTTTTATCAACTAATTAAGATAATTAGTTTTTTTTTAAGTTACTAATATAATTTTTGATCAAATAATATACTTTTTCTTTAACAAATTATTTTTTTATACATAATCACACTAAACTATTTTATAATTTAAAATCAAACCAATTATAACTTCTAAAAAATTGATAGAGTAAACCAAAGTGCTAAACTGAGTAGAGAAAATTAAACCAAATATTCGTTCCTAAAGACGATGTAGACTCCATCTAGAAATCAACGTGTATTAAGCAACAACGTTGGATGTCAATTCTACAAAAGATAGTTTGCTGATGTTGACGATGTTATACATTTTAATTTTTTGGATTGCAAAACTACCAATTGAATGAGAGAAATGCATAAAAATTACTAATATAACGTTTATTTTTTGTTAATTTCTAAGAAAATCTTGTAGTATTTTCTAGTAATTTCTTAGCAGTATAGTATCTCTTTAGTTGAGATTTGATAATTTGAAAATATTATTTCATTGATTTTGATCATCTATGTTTGGGGATAAGGCAGACGAAAGAATGGAAAATACAATAAAAAATATAAAAAAAATAAGATTATTTTTCTCTCTTTTGTTTTTCTCTATTAATGTTTAGATATGGATAAAATAAAATTGAAAAGAAAGGAAAAATAATAGAATTTAAAATTATTATTTCAATCTTTATTTAACTTTTAATTTTAATTATTTTTTCTTTTCTACTTTCTCTCAACTTTCTTTTTAAAGTAAGAAAGATCAATTTTGCATTTATTAAAAATTATAAGTATATCTCGATGAGAAGAATAATATAGATAATAATAGTCAAGAAATACCAAAGTAAACTTTGACTTTAATTATAAAATTTCTTGTTATTATTCTTCAATCATGTTCATAGAATTCTTTTGATTTGCAACTAAGTGATCCATGCACTCCATTCAATGACTTTATTTAGCCCTTAATTGGTTCTCTAGTTTTTGAATAAGTCCAATATCAGAAAGACTAACAAAAATTTCACAACAAAAAGATATGCAAACTCCATTAAAAGAAACACACAAAAATTCTATTAAAGACAAAAATTAAATGAAGAAAGATTTTAAAAATTAGAGATCTATATTTATTCAATTTAAAAACAAAATAGAAATAAAAAGGACCACTATAGATTGAAAAGATAATCGCTGATGGCCAACATAAAAATTTTGAGGGAAAAGCAATAACTAAGAAAAAAAGAAGAAAGAAAAAAGGCTATGAGTAACTCTTATTTGAATAATTTCTTTTTTATGCTTTCTCTCTAACTTTGGAGAGACAATTTAGAAAGAAAAGTTGTATTGTACATATTTTATTTTCTCCTTTTTCTTTTTTCTCCAAACATAAAAAGGCTATTTTATTTTGCTATTTTTTGCCAACTCTTCTTATTTTCCATCCATCCAAATTTGGTAGATAATTATGCAAACGTTCTTCTATTGTTCAATATTGAGTTTTTTAGTAATTTCATTTCTTTCTTCAAAATAAGTTATAACTCAGAATTCACTCTCAACTAGTTTCTGTGAGAATGATATTGTATTTAATTCATTATATTAATTGAGCAATTTGTACACTTATTGAGACATACAACCAATGAAATATATCTTTAGTTAAGAATTTCAAAGCAACTGTTGCATATGAAAGATAATATTTTACTGCATTACAATTTTCTTAATGAGCGATTTACTTGTAATTTCTTGGCAATAAAATATAGCTTTAATTGAGAATTTCAAAGAAATTGTTGCATATGAATATAGAGTAATCAGATGATTCTGCGTACGTTCTTCCTTGTCCTATTTTAAATTTTCCAAGAAGTTTCTTTTTTCTAGTTGTATTTAATCTATGACTTATAACATAATCACTTCTTATAAAAAGATTGGAAGATCTGACGACTTATGAAAATGCCTTAGAGGATGGGGGGAAATATGGCTAAATAAATTAAAACAAGGATTAATGGAGTTCAAAGACAATTAAAAAGAGTAGAGATTGTGATGAATAATCAAACTTGTGCATTTCAGTATATCAACTTATATCAGGTTACAAGAGTTCTTTTATATATAAATACAAGGCAAGAGGATTTCTACAAAAATAACAAGAAAACAGAAAGAAAATAATAGAAGATAAGTACAAGGTAACTAAAGGATGATTATAAGCTGGTACACGTTGTTACAAAGAGAAGTGGTGTAGTGAACGTGTTTAGCTAACATCCCCCCGCAAGTCTTTGGTCGATTATAGAGGTAGCTATTAACAAAGAAAGGTGAACCGAGAAAAGGACAAGGGCTTGGTGAAGAGATTAGCAATCTGATTTGTAGTGGCAATGTGTTTGACCGAGATAGCTCCAGAGGCAACCTGCTCATGTACAAAATGATAGTCTAGTTCTATGTGCTTGGTTCTTACGTGAAACATCTGATTAGAGGACAAGTAGATTGCCCCAATACAACCACACCATAGAGTAGAGGAAGTAGGCATAAATCTAAGCTCCCCAAGAAAAGAACGAAGCCACATGAACTCAGCGGTGGTATTTGCTATAGCCTTGTACTCACTTTCAGAGGAGGAACAAGCTATGGTGGGCTCCTTTTTGGCAGGCCAAGAAATTAAGGACTTTCCAAGGAATATTGCATAACTTGTGGTTGAAAGTTGATCATCGAGTTCACCTCCTTAGTCACTGTCAGAATAACAATTAAGATCAAGTGAAGAGTGAGTGCTGAAATGAATACTACAAATGAGTGTCCCATGTACATAACATAATAAACATTTTAAAGTATACCAGTGTTCAGTGGTAGGGCTGTGCATGAACTGACACAACTTATTAACTAAGAATGATATGTTCGGCCTTATTATTGTAAGATACTGAAGTGCACCTAGAAGTTGTCAATATTTAGTTTTGGAAGAGCAAGGAGAACCCGACTGCTTTAAGAGTTTTAGAGAGACTGCCATTAATGTTTTACATGGATTGCAATTTTGTAAACCCGTTTAAGCTATAAGATCAGTTGCATACCGATTTTGAGTTAAAAAAATATCACTGCTGGTGTGAGAAACCTCAATGCCGAGAAAGAAATAAAGATCACCTAAATCTTTTACTGGAAATTCTCGTTGGAGAGCACTGATTATTTAAGAGATCAGAGTTGAGCTGGAACTGGTGATAATAATATCATCGACATACACTAGAATGAACAAAGAAGTGCTGCTATTTTGATAGATGAACAAGGAAGAATTTGCCTTAGATAGAACAAAATGAAGCTGAAGAAGAAATTATACTAGACGAGAGAACCAATCTCTCGGTGCTTGCTTTAGACTGTAGAGAGCGATTGAGCTTACACACAAAGTCGGGTCTGGTAACATCAACAAAACCAACTAGTTGTTCTATAAAAATATTCTCTATAATAAAACCATAGAGAAAAGCGTTTGTTTGATGGACCAATTATGCATGGCTGCTAGAGTAAGAACAATCTGAATCGTAGTGGATTTGATAACTAGATTGAGTGTTTTAGTGTAGTTGACACCATTTCGTTGAGTAAATCCTTTGGCTATAAGTCTGAAGCATTCTATTGTCCTATCCAACCTGTGTTTGATCCTGAAAATCCACTTATTTGGAATTGCATTAGTATTATGTGGTTTAGTAACCAAAGTCCACATTTTGTTAGACAATAAAGTATTAAACTCATCAATCATAACTCGCTGGCATTCAACATGTTTATTGGCTTGAAGAAATGTGTGAGGTTTATGTTCAAGGTAGTGAGAGAGGTGGTGGGCTGTAATGGTGAGGTTTGATTGTCGTTTGGCCATGGTGGATGACCGAAGCTACATATGGTGAGTTCTAGATGGGAGCTGAGTTGAGGGATTGCAATTTGATTGATAGTTAATGAAATCAACTATCAAATTCAGACCGAGTGATGTGTTGGAAAATATATGAGTGGAAGTAGATTTTATATATGAAAAAGAGGCAGCAGATATGGGTGCGCGAGATGAAGATAAAGGCGAGGGAGAATCAATACTGGAGATAGGAGCTGGGAGTGAGGTAGAAGTGTAGGTGGAGGAGGGGACCTAAATTGTCAACCATAGAGGAGTAATGTTAGGAGAGGAAGGCGGATTAGAGAGAGTTTGAGTTTTAAAAGGAAGCATATTCTCATTAAAGACAATATAACGTGTGACATAAACATTACCAGTTTGGACATCTAAATAAAATGAACCACTGTAATTAAGGGAATTGCTTAGATAGATACATTGGTATCTTCGGTAAGAGAACTTATGAAAGTTGTAGGGATAGAGGTAAGGGTAAATAGCACAACCGAATATTTTTCTACTGTGGTAGTTTACAGGTTTGTTATATAGAAGAGTAAAAGGAACTTTATTGTCAAGACTTGTGCTAGGTAAGTTGTTAATTGATTGAACAACACTAAAGAATGCATAAGACCAATATTTGAAGGGAATGGATGTGTGAGCAAGCAAAGTGAGGTCAGTATCTATAATATGCCTTATTTTTTGCTCGGCTAATCCATTTTGTTTGTGAGTATAGGGGCAAGAGATTCTGTGAATAATACCTTACTATTAAAGGTGGGAGTGAAGATTTTGGTATTCTCCTCCCCAATCTAAATGAACAGCTTTGATAGAACAATTAAATTGCAATTTAACATAATTCTCAAAATGTTTCAATGTGCTAAACACATCACTTTTATTCTTTAAAGGAAAAAGCCAACAATATCAAGAGAAATCATTGACAAAAATTATAAATAAATGAAATCCTAAATTGCTAAGAGTAGGGGATGGTCCCCAACATTAGTATGGATGATATCAAAGAGTTTGCGACTAGAGTGATCAACATAGGAAAACAATAATTTAGCCTTACCTATGCGACATGAATCATAAATCTTTGATCGAATGGAATGGGTAGAGACTGGCATAGTGTGTTTATTGATTAAATTGGACACAAGTGATGAGCGAGGATAACTTAGCCTAGTATGCCGCGTGTTGAAGGGAACAAATGAATAAAGAAGAGCTCAAATTATGGATGGCTGCAATTCATAGAGTCCATGTTTAGTCCTTTCGTGCAACAAGATGGCCTTGGTCTTATTGTCATTAACAAAAAAATGGGATGGGTGAAACTCAAAGAAACAGTTATTATCAGAAGCAAAACATTTAACTGAGAGAAGTTGTTCAGAAAGGTTAGGAACATGTAATACCTCATGCAATTTCAAGTCGATATTCTGTATTGAAGAGTAGAAAGCTATATTTGCATGAGCGATAACTATAGATTGTCCATTACCGATGTGAACTTGATCGCCACTAGTGAAAGACTGCGGTTAAGATAGAGTTTGAAGATGAGGCGTCATGTGGTGGGTGGCATCGGTGTCAAGTGTCTATGAAGCAACAACATCATTATTTTGAAGGGTAGAAGACTGCGGAGGAAATATATAAGGAGAGTAGCTTGGAATTTGTTGCTGAACTGGGGATGGATACCAGGAAAAATTTGCTTGAGGACGAGGTGAATTTTTTAGAGCATAGCATCTCTGACAGCGATCTGCTGTATGATTAGAATATGTAGGGCGAACAACACTATGTGATTTTTAAAAAGGAGTATATGGTCGAATAGATAAATGGGCAGCTGATGGTGTAGTATAGCTTTTCAAAAAGATATCATGGGAAAGCAGTTAGTTGTATAATTCAGAGAAGGTGACAGGTTCAGGCCGAAGGTTCAAGGCAGAGAAAATTGGATAAAACCCTATGCCAATGTTTCAAAAAATAATGGTGTTAAATTCTGATGAAGAAAGAACTCGTCCAACAGAAGCAAGTTCGTCAGGTAAAGGTTTGGTTTTCTGAAGATATGAGGCAACATCCATATCATTCTTTTTGAGTTCTTGTAACTCAATATACAATTGAAGTTGACGATTCTGAGATACAGAACAAAAATGACTTTCTAGTGCTCTCTAAGCATCAATGGATTATTTACATCCAATAATATATGAATAAACCTCGTTGGTTAAGGAAGAGAGAATCCAAATAAGAATAAGCTGATTTTATATAAACTACTGAGTGTAGGTAGGATTATCAACAGTGCTATTTGGATCATTGGTGGCAGCAATGGTTGAAAGTGGAAGCGGTATGCCATCGATTAAGTTATTCATGCTATGAAAATTAAGTAGTGGGATGAACTGAGTTTTCCAAGCTAAAAAGTTACAAGGAGTGAGTTTGATGGAAAAGCTATAATTGGTGGATACAGAGGTGGGGGTAGAATTGGTATTGGCGAGAACAATTTGAGAAGCCATTTTAGAACAACTCTAATACCATGTGATGAATAATCAAACTTGTGTATTTCATTAAATTAACTTACAGCAGGCAGCAAGAGTTCTTTTATATGTAAATACAAGGCAAGAGAATTTCTACAAAAATAACAAGAAAACAGAACTAAAATAATAGAAAATAAGTACAAATTAACTAAAGGATGATTATAAGCAGGCACACGTTGTTACAAAGAGAAGTGGTGCAGCAAAGGTGTTTAGCTAACAGAGATTTGGAACAATTGATTTAAGGAGTTCATATTATAACCAATCCTACATCTCCACCTAACTTATCCCCAAGTTAGGATTTTTAATTACCCACTTCAATCTTATTTCCAAGATTGATTACATAAGAGTTTTTCAAGGCCCAACTCAAACCTTTACAAGATTTTTTTAACGCTCAACTCAAACCTTCATACAAATGAGTTTTTCTTAGCTCAACTTAAATCACAAATAAAATCCCAAGTGTTTTCAATGGATAACACGTCAACCAAACCACTAGAATATAACCTCACTTCCCTTCTATTTTAACCCAAGAAATAAATGAAGAAGAAGCCTAACTCTAGCACACAACCAACTCTCAATTACAATGAGAATTTAGAGAATAGAAAAATGCTCAAGAGTTTTTTAAGAAATTAATTTGCTCAACCAATATGTCTAACTACTTAAATGAAGTTCCAAGGCTTCAATTTATAGTTGGAGAGTGAAAAGTAGCTGTTGGAAGCCATTAATTTTGTCCCCAACCTCTTCCTTCTTCATTTAATGTAATTTTAGCTTTTACAGGATTTCTGACGTTCAAGATCTTAAGCATAGGCTCGGGATTGTAAGCATAGGCTCGGGATCGTGAGCGTTAAAAAATATGACTGTTACTTGCAAAAGTGACAGTTGGAGATGCTCACGGTCTGCTCAGGATCGTGAGCGTAGATCATGAGCATATCAGCCCTCTTTCTCACATTTTAGGCATGAGGCACATCGGGATCATGAGAGTAGGCTCAGAATCGTGAGGGTATGCTTATGGTCTGCTCGAGATCGTGAGCATAGGTTGGCCTCATGAAAACTTGTTTGTTTTACCTTAGAACACACTCCTTTGCATCTTGGTTTACTTCTCATGCTTTAGAGGACATGTGTAGGGGTCTTTAAAGGCTTCAAATGTGTTTCAAATGTCCTCAAACATATCCCAAAGCTTGGTCAATTAACTTTGCTTTTGTTGAGTGTAATTGTGTACCTAAGCTTATAAACACGCTTAGAAAAAAAACATTAGTGATTCAAAATTGATTGTTAAAGTCAAAATAAAGGTTGAATTGAGATTGATCATGACCTTAGTCATGCAAAAGGTCAACAACTTAATTATTGATGAATTGTATGGTAAAGGATAATCTTTTCTTTTTAAATTATGTAAAGGATATTCTTATCTCAATGGCTTGAATTAGATATTTTAGTAACTTCATTTGCTTCCTTATGAAATTGGAGTTAAATAAAGTCTTCATTGTTGACTAGATTCACTCTCAACTTTCTTGACCAAGGAGCCCAAATTAAAACTCATGGTCCACATGTTATTTTAAGAAAAAATTATCTGAACTTGCATTTATGCCTTTTCTTTCTTGTTCGAGCTTTCAAATTCTTCATATCAATATATGCATAGATATATGCATATTGACTTTTGAGAAAATAAAATTTAGTAAGAAAAAGAAGTGCATAAATCTATGAAATGAAGAAGATAGGCAGAGAAAATTTGGTAGTTAAAGTCCCAATAAAAGTTTTTTTTTAGAGAAAATAGTCCCCATTAAAAGTTGAGGAAAAAAAAAAAGAAGGCAAAACCCATCCTAAGGCCTCTAAATTTATTGGCTTTTTAGCCTTAGGCCTCTAAAATTTCATTTTGTATATTGAGGCCCTCGAACTTCACGAATGTGAAGTTTTAAAACCTTATATTAATTTTTTAACAAAAATTATTTTCTTTTGGTCCTTGAAGTTTTATATTTCTAATATTCATACCATTTTTTTACTTTTTAACATTTACATCACTTTTAAAAAAATTTCACAAGTAAAAAATAAATTTACTTATTTTAATATCTAATACTTTAAATTAAAACATAAATTTATATGCATTTTTAAATAATTTTAAATATTAAATAAAAAAGTTAATGTTAAGATAAAAAAATTATGATAAAACTATTTTTTTTCAAAATAAAATACTAAATTTTCAAAATAAAATATTATGATGAAAAAGAACACCTTAATTAAAAGAGATTATGATAAAAAAAATATTTTATAATTCTTTAAAATTTAAATTTTATATTTTTAATACATTTTTTAGTTTTTTGTACAAAATTTTAATTAAAATATTGTGAATAATTTTTTATAATATAACTTTTATAAATAGTGGATACCAATGCATGTCTGTACATCACAAAAAAACGATGATAGATTTTCCAACCGACTCAAAAATTTTATAACCATTATCTTAACCTTCATTTTTTTTATCATGCTTTTTGAGTACATGAAAAAAATTTGTATTATTGTAAAAATTTATTCACAATAATTTAAAATACTATGAAAAACAGTAGTATTATTATAATTTTTTTATCTTAGCATTAACTTGTTTGTTTTTTTTTAAATTTAAAATTATTTAAATATGTATATAATAATTTAAAATATTAGAAATTAAAATACGTAAATTTATTTTTTACTTCTGAAAATATTTTAAAAGTGATATAAGTGTTGAAAAGTAAAAAATGGTATAAATATTAGAAATATAAAACTTTAGGGAATAAAAGAAAATAATTTATGTTAAAAAATTGACATAAAAATTTAAAATTTTAAATCTGTGAAGTTTAAGGGCCTAAATATACAAAATAAAACTTTAAAGGCCTAAAGCTAAAATGCCGATAAATTTAGCGGCCTCAGAATGGATTTTGTCAAAAAAAAATTTATGCTTTTTCTTGCCTTCTTTAAAGCATTAGGCAATTCTTTTTCTTTTATTTTTTGCTAATAGGTTTTTCTTTCATTTCTTAGATTAATTTAGTTTACTTTTTTGTTTTTTAATATTTATAAATTGAATCTCTTAACTTTCCCTATATATTAGCACAATGAGATTCATTGAACTTTCTCTTTGAAAATTTTAAAAACTGATTTGTTAGTGGTATTAGCACAATGAGATTCATTAAAAGATCAAGAAATTGTTAGTGATAGAGTAGTCAAGTGGTAACTTCTCTCTAAGGACACAATTAGGTGTAAGATTCAATGTTTGCCGTCATCAATTTAGAGAGAAGGACTGCCCCTATTGTGCAGTCCATTGAAATTTATGTTATATAATCTCTCTATTAACCAAAAAAAAAAACCAAAAAATTAATTTTAAGAGAAACAGTTTTCATCCGCTAATTATGACTGTCTAATTCATTAAAGAGCACTATATAGACAATTATTTCACTCCAAGCACATTTTTAGTTTTTTACTTTTTGAATGTAGTTTCATATAGAAAGAAAAAGAGTTGTTTTATGATGTACTAATTCAGATGATTTATCTTGTTTTCCTTGTAAATTTAGCATTATTAAATTATGATTAACAAATTTTAATTTTTTTATATAGAATCTAATTATTGAATTTTTATTTTAAAATTTAAAATCAAACCAAACATAACTTTTAAAAAACATAATATAGTAAGCCAAAACACTGAACTGAGTCAAGAAAATTAAACTAAATACTCATAAGTAATGATGGTTTAGACACAACTTGAAATCAATTATGTAATAAGCAACATCATTGTTGGATGCCAATTCTACAAAAGATATTTTACAGATTTTTTTGGGTCATAGATTAAGTGGTTAATTTTAACATCATAAAAGAAGAGATAGAGGGTAAATGGTTCGATCTCTAATCTTCTCAGCTACATATCCGCATCTTTTACCATTTGAATTACTTATGAAAGATTGCAGATTTGTTTTGGATACCTAATATTTTGCAGATTTGACTATGTTATACGTTTTTAACTTTATACATTTTTTGGATTGCAAATGTCCATATCAGTATTTGGCTTACTGCATATATTTTTTAGCTGTCGATGGACATAAAACAGTGCACGAATCCAAAGGTCTATATATTTCTTATTGTCCTCATTCATAATATAATATCTATTTTTGTTAATTTCTATGAAAATCTAATATTATCTAGTGATTTCTTGGCATTATAGTATCTCTTTAGTTGAAATTTGAGAATTTGAAAAATATTATTTCAGTGAGTTTTTTGTCATCTAGGTTTGGGAATAAGAGTATTTTTCTTCTTTTTTATTTTCAAATAAAATAGAAAAGAAAGGAAAAATACTAGAATTTAAGATTATTATTTCAATCTTTATTTAACTTTAAATTTTAATTATATTTTAAATTATTTTTTCTTTTCTATTTTCTCTCAACTTTGGAGAGACAATTTAGAAAGAAAAATTGTTCATATTTTATTTTCTTCTTCTTTTTTTTCTCTCCAAACATTAAAGGTTATTTTATTTTCTTTACTTTTTATCTTCCATCCATCCAAAATAGGATAAATAAGTTAGCAAATATTCTTTCTTGTTCACATATGGAGTTTCCTTGTAAGTGATAACCCAGAATTCACTCTCAGCTTGCTTCTTAAAGAAGCATAGAAAATCATTCTTTAAGGGCCTGTTTGGCTAAACTGTTGCTGACAGCTGGTAGCTGTTAGCCGATAGCTGGTAGCTAGTAGTTGTTAGCATATCACTGTTGTTGTTTATATGTTTAATGACTATTATAGATATTAATTAAATTTAAATTTTATATTTATTTTTATTGAATTATTTATATGTTCAATTGCATTAATCTATACATAATAATAATAATAATAATAATATTATTATTATTATTATATGTAAAAAATGCATAGAATATATTTGTACATCTTTAAATCAATTATTCAAAAAAATTAATCAATAAAATATGAAATAAATAAAAATTAACTAAAAAGGTATGAAAAGAAAAATTAATATATAAAAATATAGTTTTTAATTTAATTTAGATAGATATAGACAATTAAGTAATTACATTTAAATAAAGA
>CATIWM010018676.1:0-11917 GCA_949671775.1 Mallotus repandus | reverse complement strand
AAAAAAATTAAGTCTAATTTAATTGGCTTGTTAGACTATTACAGTTATTAGTTATTATGTATTATGTGTGAACCATAACAAAATTACTTATGTCAATCATAATAAAATAATTATTCATTCTGAATCCAGTTTTGTATTTTGCATTTTAATTTTTGAAGTCATTATTAGATTCAAAGTTTACTTAAAAATGTAATTTATTTTTGTTTAAACGACTCATTTTGGTTAGTTCATTGTTCAACTGAGTTACTAAAAGGAGTTAATGATTCGTGATAACTTCGGTCTATTTTCAAGTGTATAAAATACCTGCAAAACAGAGAATCGATGAGAGGATCAACTGGACGGAGAATTAGCCAATTCACTCTGACAGCCAAGTTAGGAGAGTATAAAATGGCGAATAACCAAAGAATTAGGGTTCTTAGTAGGGTTTTTCAGTGTGTTACCTCCTTTGCCTTTGTTATTAGGTATATATATATTCTTACCTGATGCCATGTGTCGTTTGGTGCTTGGCTGTGAGTGCTATTCACGTAGCTTACACCTTCACTCCCAGCCATGCATGCTCATACAGGCTGGATTAGTTGTGCTGGTACAATTCGTGTGTGCCAGGAGACGTTGCCCTTGTCGCGTGAAGGGCCTGCAAGGTACTGGTTTAGGCAGTGCCGCGACCGTTGCTTAGGTGTGGTCCTGGAATCTTTTGCAGGTGTGCCAATGATGATTTGGTTGTACAATCCTTCCTTTTGTCATGCCAACGTGTCTGTTTTCTATTGGAATGTTGGCCTCATTTGTTTTCTGTCACTATCATCTTCTAACGGCTTTTTCTCCCTCCTCTGGTTTAGGTGTACAAATGCACAATGACGAAGAAGAAGTCGGGGGAATGTGGGCTTTATGGTTTTTGTTGGCCCATTGGGCTACGTTTCCCTGGGCCGAACCCCCTTCTGGTATCACTTTTGTCATGCTAATGTGTCTGTTTTCTATTGGATTGCTGGCCTCATTTGTTCCCTGTCACTATCATCTTCTAACGACTTTTTTCTCCCTCCTTTAGTTCAGTTGTACAATCAGAGAACAAAGAAAAAACGTTAGGGACATGTGGGCTTCATGATTTTTATAGGCCTATCAGGCTGCGTTTCCATGGATCGAACCCTCTCTGGTATCAGGGTCCCCCTCGAAGTGTTGATCATTTATGTTCAACTCTTCGTCAAAATGTCCAATTGCTGCGTTCGCCTGATGCTTCCCATTTAAGTGTAGCCGCAGTTTGTCTCTTCGTGCCACATGGCGTGTAATTACTATGGGACGAATTTAACTTACGCTAACCGCCTGTTCGTGCCCTGTCACTCGTGTCTTTTCATTTGCCACTTCCCCCTTTTTCGCAACTTTTAAAATCCTGCCAGTCATGACTTGCGTCATTAAATAGGGCTCATGATTAGGCTTATTAATTTCGACCAACCTTTCATCTTTCTTTTCACCTTCTTCCCTTTTTTCTTCCAAGACTAGTTCTTCTCTCCAGTGGCATCATCTGCTTCTCGCTGGGGATCTTTGTTGTTATTTTTGTTCATTACCGTTGTTTGCTATCGTCTTTGCCTGTACATCATGACATCGAGAAGAGGTATCTTCCTACCTCTTTCTCTCTCTTCTGTTTAATTTTTTAGCGTTATTCCATCTGTTCATGATTATCAGTGAATGAGTTTTTGTAAGTGCTTTGCAATTGCTATTTTTGTCGTTATTTTTACCTATTATTATTGTTTGATGATGCTGCTGTGTGGTTCTCTTGCCATTTTTGTACTTTTCTTGTGTTGATTTATGCATGATATATTGGCTTTTACTATGGTGATTTGTTCCGGTGTAGATACCACCAAAAAATCTGTGGAGGTGAGAGGGGGATCGACACATGACGATTCCCACTCTAGTATGTCCCATGCATCTCGGGACCGAATGGCATTACACTGCCTTTGCCGGAGGGACAGTACACCCGCTGATGATGATAGTGGCTGTATGAGTCAGGGAGTTTTGGAGGTCTCTTCAGTGGGGTTTGTCGCTCTAACGTGACGTCAAACCATTTGGTGGAGTTAAAGAAAGAGTATTGTATTCTGGGGGAATATGATCTTTGTGTCCCAAAAGGTTGCCATGGTAATTCCATGCTAAAAGAAAAACCTGTAGTTATATATGAAGATTCTCTTAGAGCTGGATTGAACTTTCCTCTACATCCTTTTATGGTGACTTTCCTCATGATGTACGAAGTATGCATGAGTCAAAGCACTCCTAACAGTTGGATGTTTTTGACATGCTTTATTGCGATGTGTAAATAGGCTGGCTTTGAGCTAGATTTAAACCTTTTTCAGTATCTATTCATGTTTAGTAAGAAGAGCCAGTATTGGCATATGTCCGATCGCGCTAACAGAGCTCTGTTTTCAGGGTGTCCTAAGGTTAGGAAGTCGTGGTTCAAAAGTTTTTTTATGGTAACCAATCCGAACTGATGGGGTAATCTCCCTTGTATTTGGGTTGATGACACCTTCAAGGGGGATGGGAAAATCGAACTGTCGGATGAAGAGGAAACAAAACTTGAACTTTTGCAGGCTCTTGCTAAAGGAGAATGTTTTGATTGTGGGTGTACAATCAGTCACTTGAAGGGTTTGTGGGATATGCTGCATTAATTTATTTTTGCGTCTGCTTTACAGTTTGATATCTTCCTCTCCTTGTAAGGAAATCCTTAAAGGATATGCTTTTTGACATCTTCCTTATTCTGTAGGGAAATCTTTAGAGGACTTGCTTAAAGGTCCATCTGCTGCTGATACTCTATCCCTCCCGGATCTGAAGGCTAAAGGGATTGACCCCACTTCCCATGCTGCTGATGAAAATGTCGAATTGCTTGGAGGCCCTAAAGATGTGGTGATGCTAGATTCCCCTTCCAAGGATGCACCTTCCAGCAAATGGCCACGTTCCAGTTCTGTTTCTCTTGAGATCTGTCCAGAGGGTTTGTTAGAGGCTGACATGAAAGAACTAGTTACTGAAGTTACTAAGGAACTGCATGCTCGCCTTGCTAAGAGGCATGGGAAGTTTGGCCCTTTCTTGGTGTGATCTCATGGTGTGAGTGTTGACTTGGCCTAAGTGTGTTTACTACTTGAAGATGAGGACTCACGGATCTCCATAAAAATCGATCTTGATTTTGGGCGTCACCAAAGGCTTGCGTCCATTTAGGTATTGTAGTTTTTGCATCTTTACCGCTGTTGTTATTTTTCAATTTAACTTCCACTGATTCTTTTTTTTTTCAGCAAATGGAGCTATCTTTATGCGTGGACGAACACCTAATTGCTTTGTGTAAGCAGGTTAAGGAACTGAAGGGAGAAAATGCTTGTTTAAAGGAGCATCATACTAAGGAGATAGAGAATCTTAATCTGGCGAATCAGAATTTTATTTCCCTGTTGGAGAGACAGGTCGAAGCATTAGAGGGGCATAACCATTCATTGATAGAAAAGAACCAGGATTTGAAGTCGAAGGGAGAATCCCTTGAATGCTCGCTCCAGGAATCTAAAGTGTCGTTAATAGAGTTGGATGCTGACTTCAACAGGATTGTTGGAAAATCTGCGGTCTTGTATGGGGATGCAAAGAAACAATTTATTAAGGAGTTGGAGGGGCATTTCCCTGATGTAGACCACTCCTAGATTCAGGGCTTGAAGCCTTGTTAATTTGCTTTCCTATTGTTATGAACTTTTGGCATAGGTCTTTTCTCTGCTTGTTATGGTAAGTATGAACAACATTTTGAATTTACTAACTCCAAAGGGGTGGAGATGTAGGGAAATTCTTTAATATTTCTTTTTGGCATGTTTAGCATGGATGATTTTGCCTTTTAATATACTTCGGTGTTTTTGTAGCCTTTACTATTTTACTTTGTAGTTATATTTTGGTGACATGTTGAATAGATTTGCTTAGACGATGTGTCTTTTTTACAGAGGAATCATTTATTTAGTTTATTGTTATGATTCTTAGCTGATTTGAACTATTTCCAGACAATGCATCGACATGATTTCTTTTGAATGACTAGTCATGCATTCTTCCTTGTTTCATATTTTTTACTCTTCTCGGGCTTAATATACCAAAGAGCCAAATAAGATATCTTGATTTTAAAAGATTGTGCGCTGAGGTCCTATTAGTAGATTCCTCTCAGGTGATTCACTTTCTTGAAGTACCTTATGTGGAGGCTTGCTTTTAAATAGAGACTCCTCTTAGGCGATGCGTTGCTCTGAGGGGTTTATTGATAGGAAACTCCTCTCAGGCGATATGTATTTCTGAGGGGTTTATTTATAGGAAATTCCTCACAGGCAATACGTCTCTCTGAGGGGTTTATTTTTAAGAAACTCCTCTCAAGCGATGCGTCGTTCTGAGGGGTTATTTTTAAGAAACTCCTCTCAGGCGATGCGTCGTTCTGAGGGGTTTATTTTCAAAAAACTCCTCTCAGGCAATGCGTCGCTATGAGGGGTTTATTTTTAGGAAACTTCTCTCAGGAAAGGTGTCGCTCTGAGGGGTTTATTTTTAGGAAACTCCTCTGAGGTGATGCGTTACTCTGAGGGGTTTATTTTTAGGAAACTCCTCTTAGGTGATGCGTCGCTCTGAGGGGTTTATTTTCAGGAAACTCCTCTCAGGCGATGCGTCGCTTTGAGGGGTTTATTTTCAAGAAACTCCTCTTAGGAGATGGGTCACTTTGAGGGTTTTATTTTCAGGAAACTCCTCTCAGGCAATGCATCACTCTGAGGGGTTTATTTTTAGGAAAATCCTCTTAGGCGATGCATCACTTTGAGGGGTTTGTTTACAAATTAAAGAATAAATCTCACATGAAAATTAGAGAAACTCATGAGGAGGATATGGCATTATAAATTCTTTTCATTGAACTTTAATTGTGATAGTCTTTTATAAACATAAAAGTAAAAGAATATAAAAGAAAGGATAAGTGTAGCTGTGCTACCTCATTGATGGTATTTCTTTAAATTTTGAGCATTCCATGTTCTGGGAAGGCGTTTTCCATTAGTTTCCTCCAGCTTGCAAGCAGCTGGTCCCAGGACCTCAGTTACCTTGTATGGCCCCTGCCAGTTAGGTTCCAGCTTCCCCACTCCTGCATTTCCTTTAGCGAAATCAGCATAGATTAGCACCGGATCTTCAGGAAGGAAACGCCTTTCTTTGACTCTTCCACTATGGAAATGACACATCTTTTGCTTACAAGCTACCATTTTAACTTCTGCTAATTCTCTTTTCTCTTATAGTAAGTCCAGATTCATGTGAAGGGCCTCGTGATTGCTTTCTTCATTATATGCAACCACCTGATAGCTGGGAATGCCTATCTCTATTGGGACTAGTGCTTATGGGTTTCTCCTGTGCTTTCCCTTGGTGTTGTGTGATAGGACCATAAGACACTGTACAACTCCTCTGCCCATTCTCCCTTGGTCTGATCTAACCTTTTCTTGATATCTTGCAGCAGTGTTTGGTTCGTCACCTCCGTCATCCTATTAGTTTGGGGGTGTGCTACCGTGGTGAAGTGGAGGCTAATATGGAGGCCTTGGCAAAATTCTTTAAATTCTCTACAATCAAACTACCTTCCGTTATTCGTCACCAGTTTCTTAGGTATCCTGAATCAACACACTATGTTCTTCCAGAAAAAGCCTATTACCTTCGCTTGGGTGGTTGACGCAACAGGTTCTGCCTCTACCTACTTAGTGAAGTGGTCTCTGGCGACAATCAAAAACTTCTTTTGCTCTTTTGCCAGAGGAAACAGATGAAGCATATCCATACCCCATTGTGTGAACGGCTAGGCCACACCTAATGGCTGCTGCTGCGCTGGCCATAAGTGATTGTACTTTCCATGATACTGGCATTTCCCACATCTTCCCACTAGCCCCATGGGATCCGCCTACATAGTTGGCTAGTAATAGCCCTGCAATAATGCTTTTTGAACTACCGTTCTTGCTGCTTTGTGAGCTCCTCCTATCCCCTCATGAATTTCCTTGAGTATATACTCTCCATCTTCCTTTGTGATGCATCTTAACCAGGGATGTGTTGCCGATATTTTATAGAGGATATCCTTGTCAATAGCGTATGTTGAAGCCATTCTTCACACCTTTTTGGCCTCTAATTCATCCATTGGGAGTACTCCTGAGTCTAGCCACTCAACGATAGGCTTCATCCAGCAGACCGCTTTAATGACTAGCATGTTCTTATTGGTTTCCATGGTTGACTTTATCAGTTCTTCTAGGAGTACCCCTCTAGGCAAGTCATAACCTTCATATGCCATTTTAGAAAGCACATTGGCCTCATGGTAGATTCTATGGGGATTTGCTCGATTACCAAATCTATTCCTACCTGCTTAAGCTAAGCTGCTACCCTGGTTGCCACTACTAAGTATTTGAGCATATCTCCATCTTTTGTTGCAAATTATCCCTCCATTTGGATAATCACCAACTGAGAATCACTATAGATAACCAAAGCTTCCGGTTTGATTTCCTTGATAAGTTCAAACCAGCTATCATGGTCTCATATTTTGCTGCATTATTAGAGGCTTTGAACTGCATTTTGAGGGCGTATTCTAGCTTGATTCCTCTCGGGCCCTTGAGTATAACTCCTACACCAGCACCCACAGGACCGGCTGTTCTGTCAACATTCAAGAGCCATGGGATAGGCTTTGTATTAGTTGGTTTGCCCTATTATTCTCTATACTTCACCACAAAATCAACCAACACTTGAGCTTTCCAAGAATTTTAGGGTTCATACTTAATTCCATATCCCATAATGTTAGCTGTCCACTCTATGATCCTTCCGGATGTCTCAGCTTTTTGTAATGCTTTTGTAGTGGTTGGTCTATTCTGACTACTATCTAATGCACTTTGCAGTACTATCTTAGACGTTGTGTGGATATTACAAGAGCGAATGCCAACTTTTCAAATTTAGGGTATCTCACCTCCACACCCTTGAGTGTTTTATTGACGTAATACATAGGGAATTGCTCTTGCCCCTCTTCCCTCACCAACACCGATGCTACTGTTTCATCTGATACTGCCAAATAAAGGTACAGGGGTTCACCTTGTTTTGGCCTACTGAGGAGGGGAGGAGAACTAAGAAAAGACTTTAATTTTATAAAGCTTTTTGGCATTGATCCATCCACCTAAAATTCTTCAAACATCTCAGCGCTTGAAAGAATGGGAGACATCTCTTGGTAGAGTAGGAAATGAAGCGTCCCAGTACTGTGATGTGTCCGCTTAGCCTATGCACTTCCCTAATAGATTGGGGGGTTTCATCTCCATTACCGCTTGTATTTTCTCTGGATCCACCTCAATTCCTCTTTAAGAGATCATGAACCTAAGGAATTTCCCAGCTTTAACCCCCAAAACACATTTTTCTAGGTTGAGCTTCATGCCAAACCTATCTAACACCCCTAATGCTTCTTCCAAATCCCTGGCATGGTTGCTCCCCTTCTCACTTTTCACTTTTATATCATCGACGAATACCTCTATTGTTTTCCCAATATGCTCTTTGAACATTCGGTTCACCAATCTCTGATAAGTAGTTTCGACATTTTTTAGACCGAATGGCATAGCCTTGTAACAGAATGTCCCCCTATCTGTGATGAAAGAGGTTTTCTCCTCGTCCCATTTGTCAATTCTTATCTGGTGATATCCCACGTATGCATCCATGAAACTGTATATCTCATACCCTACCGTAGAATCCATGAGTTGATCAATGCTTGGTGGTGGATAACTATCCTTTGGGCAAACCCTATTTAGATCAGTAAAATCAACACACATTCTCCATTTTTCGTTAGACTTTTCTACTAAGACAACATTAGAGAGCCAATCATGATAGTATACTTCCCTGATGAAGCCCGCTTTGAGGAGTTTGTCTATCTCATCGAGAATGTTGATTTGTCTCTCCGGGGCATGCCTTCTCTTCTTCTGCTTTATTAGTTTTATAGATGGATCCACATTTAACTTATGGGTCATAATTTTAGGGTCAATCCCTTGGATATCTTCTGGGGACCAGGCAAAAGACTCGTCCTTTTCTTTCAGAATAAGGAGTATGTCATGACGTAGTGGTTCTTCCATATCTGCCCCCAGCTTTACCTTTTTGCCGTGGGACAATTCTTATTCATGCACCTCCCCTACTGGTCCTAGCCTGTCATCTCCTTTTTCCTATTCAAGAGTTTCCATAGGAAGTGCTTTTACTGCTCCCCTTAAGGCTACCACGCATGCTTCCCTGGAAGCTTTCTGATTGCCCCTCACATAAAGCTCCCCTCAGAAGGTAGGGCTTTTCATGGTGAGATATCTTATACAAGTGCTGGCTCTTGTGTCATAGAGGAAAGGCTTGCCTAGTATTGCGTTGTAGGCAAAAGGGATATCCACTACCATAAATGTCACTGGAAATTCCTCATAGTCACCCTGTCTCCCAACTGAACTGTTAGCCTAGCAGAACCCTGCACTGGCACCGACTTTCCACCTAGACCTACCAATGAAGTAGACACTCTCCTGAGATCGGTGGGTGACCTGTTCAATGCCTTGAACACATCCAAGGTCATCAAGTTTACTGCACTTCCGTTGTCTACCAACATTCGTCTCAACAAGATATTTCTAATTCTTCCATCCACTACCAATGCATCATCATGTGATCCATCCAGCCAATCCCTATCTCGAGGTGAGAAGGTGACTTGCTGATCAACTTGAGTACTCCGGACACTGAATACACACCCTTCCTCCTTTTTCTGCCAAATTCTTCCTCTCTTAGTAAACCCCTAAAGATTGTATTTATTATGACTGCAGGTTCATCCCTCTGCCTCTTTTCTTCTTCGTCTTTCCCTTTATCTCTGTTTTTCCTCCTGGGCTGAAACCTTCCCTTGATGGTAGACCCATTGATAAACCTCCGCAGATGGCCGACACGAATTAGCCTTTGTATTTCATCCTTGAGCTATACACACTCCTCAGTATCATGACCAGTTCCCCTGTGGAATTCAAAATATCTATCCCTGTTCCTAGGGGATTTGGAGTCAATCTTCTTTGGTCAATTAACTCTTTCCCCCGTCTATTTGATTCACATCAGTATACCCCTTCTTAAAGTGTTAAGAGGTGCATATTGACACTGTGGGTATGGGTTTGTGCAAAATGTATCCTGTTTAGGACTCCTATTGACTCTCCTCTCATCCCCTTCTCTCCTACGGGAGCCAAACTCATATTCTTTCATCACCCTCCAGTCATATGTTCCATCTTTCTTCTCTCGCCACTCCAGGAGAGTAGCTGTGGGCATATGCCTGTCTGGTTTGTTCCCATCTGCAATTATGGACTCTTCGAGCTGGATATGCTGCGAGGCTCTTGCCTTCAACTCAGGGAAAGTTGATGGTGGTAGCAAGGTCAAAGAGTCATAGAGAGGTTTGCATGTGGTGCCCACTACTAGGGCCTTAATGGCGATAATAACATCCAAATCATTCACTTGAATTGAATTTTTGTTAAATCTCTCAATGAAGTCCCTCAAGAACTCCATTTCCTTCTGGGACAATTTTTGGAGATCTACTAGACTCGTCTAAGGGGAATGCAAGTGACAAAATGAGCTGTGAAAGCTTAAGAGAGTTGGGCGAAGCTGGATATTGATCCGTTGTCCAACCCTTGGTACCACTCTTGGGCAACACCTTTCAAAGTAGTAGGGAACACCTTACAGAGCACCGAATCTTTGGTAAACTGCAAATGGATGGTGGTCTTGTAAGTGTTAATATGACTGACGGGATTAGTCGATTAATAATCGTATGGCGGTGGCATTTTGAACTTGTCTGGGAACAAGTCATTAATAATCGTATTAGAGAGAGCAGAAGTGTCTCTCAAGTTGAACCCCTTTCCTTCCTCATCTGGCTTCATGCTTTTCACCACCTTTTGAATCATCTGAAGAAGTCTCGATTTTTACCACGAATGCTGGGGGGTTCTCTTCACCAAGAGTCTTTTTTTCCTTACCTTTAGCCTTACGTACATCTTTAGCATGCGCTTCAGTCTCCTCCTCAGCTCATTTGGTCACATCTCTTTCAGCCCTATTCTATTCTTAAAACATCGTATAAGCTTCTTCCTCCACCTCAGCTCTTTCTACTTCTACTCCTCTTTAGGTCTGTTTCCTCGTCATGTTCTCTGTTAGGTTTTCAACAGCAGTTGTGAGTTTCTGAAGCACAGCCATAAAAGTGGCTGTTTTTGGGTTTGGTGTTTGGGTTAAGGTAGATGGTGGAACATGTTGGTTTTGTGAGGATGTTCCAGTGGTGTTTGTAACTGGTATGGGATCGAGATTTAATAAGGTTAAAAGATTGGTTAGTGATGCACCGAGGGATCTAGGTCCCAGAAGAGTTGGGGTTGGTGTTTCCTGGCCAGAGGTCTCTCCACTTTTCTCTGTTGGTGCCATCATAGCTCCACGCTCACCGCACCAATTGATAACTCCAGTTTGTTTTCAGGTGTGTAGAATACCTGCAAAATATAGAACCGGTGAGAGGATCAGCTGGACTGGGAACCGGCCAATCCATTCCGACGGCCAAGTTAAGAGAGTATAAAATGGAGAATAACCAAAGAATTAGGGTTCTTAGTAGGGTTTTTCATTGTGTTACCTCCTTTGCCTCTGTTATTGGGTATATATATATTCTTACCCGATGCCATGTGTCGTTTGGTGCTTGGTTGTGAGTGCTATTCACTTAGCTTGCACCTTCACTCCCAGCCATACATGCTCATATAGGCTGGATTAGTTGTGCTGGTGCAATTCGTGTGTGCCAGTAGACATTGCCCTTGTCGCGTGAAGGGCCTGCAAGGTACTGGTTTAGGCAGTGCCGCGGCCGTTGCTTAGGTGTGGTCCTGGAATCTTTTGTAGGTGTGCCGATGATGATTTGGTTGTACAATCCTTCCTTTTGTCATGCCAACATGTCCGTTTTCTATTGGATTGTTGGCCTCATTTGTTTTCTGTCACTATCATCTTCTAACAGCTTTTTCTCCCTCCGATGGTTTAGGTGTACAACCGCACAATGAAGAAGAAGAAGTCGGGGGGAATGTGGGCTTTATGGTTTTTATTGGCCCATTGGGCTACATTTCCCTAGGTCGAACCCCCCTCTGGTATCACTTTTGTCATGCCAACGTGTCTGTTTTCTATTGGATTGCTGGCCTCATTTGTTTCCTGTCACTATCATTGTCCAACGACTTTTTTCTCCCTCCTCTGGTTCAGGTGTGCAATAGGAGAGCAAAGAAAAAAAAGTCAGGGGCATGTGGGCTTCATGATTTTTATAGGCCTATCAGGTTGCATTTCCCTAGGTCGAACCCTCTCTGGTATCAATTTGATTAATTAAAAAAAATATATTATTGTAGAACTTAAACACATCTTCAATTTTAAATTTGAGTCAATTGCAAAATGTAAATATTTTTTTACATTTTCTATGATTTAATAATTTTTTAATTTTGATAAATTAATATATGATATTTTAATTTTTTACAATTCAAGATATTATTGAACTAAATTTTACTATTGTGATAATAGAATTTTTTTGAATTAACCCATGTAGACAAATCATTATTTTGACTAATGGCAATATATGTGACTTTTTGTTTTGTCTCTCATTTAGCATTTAGTCAGGATTTTTATTAAATTTTCTTTAATATTTAAATTGCTCTATCATTCTATCGAATTGGTTGCTTAAAACATGATTACTTTGCGAAAAAAAATTCAATGGTTGTGTATCTTTTTGCAATCAGGAAAAAGAATAAAATTCAGAAAACTCCGATATAGCAGCCATGTCAGCCAAATTCTTCGTACATGTGATAAATTGTAAAAATTTAAAAGGTTTTCCAAAATTAGAAAACCATGATTAACTTATAATCACAGGCAAATCAAATGGATTTATGTTGATTTTAAATTTATTTTTAATGTTAAAAATGCTTTGATATAA
>CATIWM010018670.1:0-19292 GCA_949671775.1 Mallotus repandus | reverse complement strand
TTGTTGTTGAATCCGAACTCCTTAAATCATTGTGTTCTTCATTCTTCCTTCCCAACATTCTTTCTATTTTTGTTTAAAATTCAATTACTGTGAATTTTAATTCGATTGCCTTATTCACCCCCCTCTAAGGCATTTTTCAGTACTATCTAACACTGGTTGTCTGATTAGAATATCTGAAGAGGCAGAAATGGTAGGGTTTGATCTTGAGGCTTTTGGGGAGAAATTGAAAGGAGAGATTGTTGAACAAACCTGAACAATCATGCAGGAAATAAAGGTAGAAGTCAGAAGATTGGATTGACAAGAGCCACCAGTACCTCAGCCCCCACCATTTGATCAAGACACTGAAAACTCTGGAAGACAGGAAATAGAGGATGACTAAAAAACTCTATTAGCAGAATCGGTGACCCGATAAAATATGGATGCTTCGGGAAGTGTGGAAAAGAGCAATTGGTCCAAAAGCATGAGTAAGACCATGGCTTATTTTTAAATGATGATAAAAGAAAAGGGGATTGACTCCCCAATGGATTACACTGATTTGGATTTAGATGAAGACATTGATCCTTTACCTCAAAAGTTTAAGTTTCCTGACGTGAAGAAGTATTCTAGGACTGATGATCCTTACTTATACTTGAAGCAATATGTGACCTATATGAGGGCGACAAAATTAACCAAGCCTCAGATTATTAAATAGTTCCCCTTGTCCTTAGAGGGTTGATCCATTGGTACTACACCCTGGAGCCATATGTGCAGAGTGCTTGGAAATAACTTTGTGCCACATTCATCAAGCAGTATGGCCTAAATGCCCCAATGGAGGTATCTCTAAGGGATTTATAGGACATGAAAAAAAAGTTCAATGAGTCCTTTGTGGAGTACTTAACTAGATAGAGAGGAAGCTATTACAAATGAAACATAGACCGATAAAATCTGATCAATTAACAATAGTAATGAAAGGTTATGTCCCATTGCTTTCTAGGAAGCTAAGGGATCTTGGGATCAAAAACTTTGAGGAGTTACACAGATTTGGGGTGTAGAAAGAGTCTGACTTGCACCATCGGACAACCCTGAAGGTTTTTTAATCTGGGAAGACCTCTTTTCAAAGTCCTAGAGAAGTTGATTGAGAATAAACTGAGACAACCTTTACCTCAAAGACCACTTTTCCCAAATGCTGACCCAAAATTATATTGTAAATATCATCAAACCATCAGACATACCATTAATGGCTGCATTTGTCTGAAACACAAAGTTTAAGATTTAATCGATTCAGGCAAGATCACTGACCTTGAAACTAGGAAACCCAACACCCCGAAATAACCCTTTACCCAACTACCACAATGTGCCACCACTAAATCCACACATTATTATGGTCAACACTAGCTTAACGAAGGAGCAAGTATTTCCTTCATTGATGCCGCTCTCACACCCCCATAACCTAAAACTGAAAGCTTGAATCTAAACTAGTAGCCTGTGGAACTTAATTTGAATGTTTTGGACATTTAGAGGTCTGATGATAAAGAAGATGGACAGATTGATCTGTGGAAGGATGAAGGAAGAAAGATCCAGCATGCTAGAAAGGGTGAGAAAAAAGAAGAGGAAGTGAAAACTGCTGAGCCAGAAAAAGAAAAAGTAGACTCAAAAAAAGAAAAAAAGCATAATGAGAAAGCTGTTGAAGCCAAGAGAGATGAGAGGACTCTCGCCAGTGTTTGGGAGTTCCTGAAGCACTCCAGAGCCCATTGGGAAGCACTAGTTATAGCCTTTAATCAGAAGAAGATCCCTACAACTCATACTCCCAATCGAATGGTGGACTCACCAATAGAAAGCCCTCAGGGGATAATTGTTTTTATAGATGATGACCTACCCTTTGAGGGCAGAGACCACAACAAAGCCTTGCTCATAAAGGCTGAGGTAAAAGGGAAATTAACTTGTTGTGTGATAGTGGATAATGAATTCACTATGACCATATGTTTGTTGAAAATTTTGCCTAAGTTGGGGGTGATCGTAGCTGATTTAAAGTCGTCTGAGGTAGTCAATAAGGCCTATGATGACACGAAGAGGCCAGTTGAAGGGACTTTTAGAGCTCTGGTCAAGACTGGGCCCATTGAGGTTTGGGTTGACCTGCATGTGATTGACATCCCATCACCTTTGCTGTGTTATTAGGGAGACCATGGTTTCTCCCGTTGAGAGGAGTGTCATCAACTGTGCACTAGAAAATTAAGTTTCCGCATAAGGGGAGAGTAGTCACTATAATGGCAAAAACTGAAGCTGTAGTTGCTGCTTTAAAGCTAACTCCTAATGAAATTTTATTCAGCCCAAGTTTTGGGGTCTGCATGATCAATGAGGATGAATTGAATCCAAAAATAGTAAGTATGATGAAAAATATGAACTTCATGCCTGAAATGGGATTAGGGAAGAACTAGCAGGGCTCGCCAGAGTTCGTTGAGCCGAAGGTCCCCATCTTAAAGTACAGATTATGGTATCAAAAGTTTAGAAGCTCAAAGGCTAAGGCTAAAAAGTGAAAAGCACTATGGGAGACGTTTGTGGAAGAAGGTGCTAATTACCCATATACTGGCAATTCTAAACCATTGATGATAGCGGAAAAGTTGGTCCCCAGGTTTGAAGTCTTCACTGAACATATGAATAGGATCAAAGAATTTACTGTTAAGGAATCGGTGGTGGAGGAATTGGTGCAAACTCTTGAACTAGAAAAGGACATCCCTACAGCGGAATTGAAGGACGCTGTGGATCATGAAGGGGAGCATGACTTTGAGTCCTTTGTCCTTAATTCTATCATAGATGTTTTCTATGATGATTTTGATATTTCTTTTGCAAACATGTTTGAGACTGGTGATCTTTTCTTTTCAAAAGTTAATGCAATAAGATCTGACTTTGCCTATTTGTGCAATGTGTTTCCTAATGGTTATTCTGTTTATAATGATCACTTCATACATATGTTTGATATTAATACAGTGCAAACTAAATCATTTAATTTAGGCACATGTGATAACCCTAAGAATATAATTATTGCTTCTAATTTTACTCCTGATGAGAGAATAAAAAGGGAAGAAACGTTAAGAAAAATATAGAAAGTATTTGCTTGGGGTTATGAGGATATACCTGGGATTGATAGGGAAATTGCACCACATATCCTCACATTACACTAGTAAAGCAAAAGAAGAGAAGACTAAGGCCGGAATGGGCTCTCTTAATCAAAGAATAAGTAGAGAAGCAATGAAAGGTAAAGTTCTTGGAGGTAGTGGATGACACCCAGTGGTTAGCCAACATAGTGCCGATTCCTAAAAATGATGGAAGGGTCATAATATACGTAGAATACAGGGATTTGAATAAAGCTTTCCCGAAAGATGACTTCCCCTTACAACATATTGACACCTTAGTGCAACCTCCAGCACAATGTACTCATTCATGGATGGGTTCTCAGGATACAACCAAATTATGATGGCAATGATTGACAAGTTGAAGACTTCTTTCACCATCAAATGGGGGGTCTAGTGTTATTTAGTCATGCCATTTGGGTTGATAAATGTGGGAGCTACCTATCAGAGGATGGCTACCACTCTACTACATGACATGGTCCATAAGGAAATAGAAGTATACGTGGATGACATGATGGTAAAGTCTCCAACTAGAGAAGGACACTTCGAGGCTTTGGATAAGTTCCTAGCCAGGGTTGAAAAATACAATCTCAGATTAAACCCAAAGAAGTATATTTTTGGGGTAACCTTTGGAAAGCTGCTAGGACACATCGTTAGTCAGAAAGGAAAAGAAGTGGAACAAAATAAGGTTAAAGCAATCCAAGAGATGCATGTGCCAAAGAACAAGAAAGAAGTTAGAGGGTTTATTGGGAAATTGCAATACATTAGTAGGTTCATAGCTAAGCTGACTACCATCTGTGAGCCAATCCTCAAGCTCCTGAGAAAGAATCAACCAGTGATCTGGGATGACAAGTGTCAACAAAGTTTTGAAACTATTAAGAATTATCTAATGAATCCTCTCGTATTATAACCACCGAGACCAGGTGAACTTCTAATCCTTTATTTGGCAATCAAAGGAGAAGCAATAGGTACGATGTTAGCTCAAGAAGATCATGGAAAGGTCGAACATGCAGTGTATTATTTAAGCAAGAAGCTCCTACCCTATGAAGCCAACTATAGTTTAGTGGAAAAGACATATTTGGCTATGATTTGGGCAACAAAGAAGCTCCGACATTACTTCTAGTTTTACAGAGTTCAAACAATTTCTAGACACGATCCCTTGAGGACTTCAACAGGCTTCATCACTTATAGGAAAATTAGCCAAATGGTTGGTCTTGCTCACTGAGTTTGACATAGACTATGTGGTAAGGAAAGTGATAAAAGGGAGAGTTGTAGCAGATTTCTTAGCTCAAAATCCTATGGGCGATGAATAGGAATGGGAGCTAGAATTCCTGGACATGCATCTGGAGGCAATAGAAATCCAAGCATGGACAATGTACTTCGATGGAGTGGTTAATAACAAAGGGGCGGGCATTGGTGTAATTTTGATCTCACCAGAAGGAGAGATAATTCTGATGGCGAAAAGATTGGAATTTGAAGTCACCAATAACCAAGCTGAATATGAAGCTTGCATCTTTGGTTTGAAAGCACTGTGGAATGCTAGGGCAAAAGAAGTTACAGTATATGGAGACTCTATACTAGTGGTAAAACATATCTCTAAACAATGGAAAGTGAGGGAAGAAAATCTAAGATTGTATTGGCATTATTCTGCTACTGTTCTGCTATCCTTTACTAAATGTAAATTTGTTCATTTACCGCGAGAAGAGAATCAGATGGTGGATGCCCTGACCACTTTAGCTATGACATGGGAAGGAGGAAAACAGGCGAAGGTCAAACCTCTTATTCTTGTAAAATCCTGAATCCTTTATTATGAAGAGATAAGGGTGATGCCAATCGACCTTGCAAAGAAATCATGGTTCTACAATTTACAGCAATATTTAAAAATGGGATAGTTTCCCAAAAATGCTGATAAAAAAGAAAGGATGCCTCTCAGAATGTTGTCTCATCAATTTATCAACCATAATGGAATGTTGCATAAGAGAGTACCAGCTGGAGTGCATTTGAGATGCGTGGATAAAGATGAAGCCCAAAAACTTATGGAAGCGGTTCATGAAGGAGTATATGGTCCACATATGAATGAAATAGTTTTGGCTGAGAAAATAGTGCGTCAAGGCTACTTTTGGCTAACAATGGAGATGGACTGCATGAAATTTGTAAAGAAATGTCATAACTGCCAAGCATATGGTGATGTTAGTCATTTACCCTCCATGGAACTTCAAGGGATGACTTCTCCCTAGCCGTTTAGAGTTTGGGGAATTAACATCATAGGTGAGATAAGGCCAAAAGCATCGAACGGTCATCACTACATTGTGGTGGCCATTGATTATTTCTCCAAGTGGGTTGAAGCATAATCGTAAGCCACTGTCGGATCAAAACAGATGGTAAGATTCATTGAAAGAAATATAATCTATAAATACGGATTACTCATCATGTTGTCACTGATAATGGTGTTCAATTCTGAGGATAAATGGTAGCTTTACTAAAAGAATACAAGATTAAGCATCATAGATCATCTCCGTACAGACTGCCAGTAAATGGTGTAATAGAAGCTGCGAATAAGAATGTGAAGAAAATCTTGTCTAAGATGATGGAAAACTACCAGAATTGGTCAAATTATCTATAATTTGCATTATGGGGATACACAACTATTACTAGAGCATCGACCGATGTAACTCCATATTCTTTAGTAAATAGGTGTGAAGTAGTATTACCAGTGGAGGTGGAAATTTTGTCCATGCGGGTTCTTTTGGAATCTAAAATCCCCGAATATCAATTGATAGAAAGCCAATTGTCACAACTAACACTCTTATATGAGAGAAGGGTAAAAGCCATGTATCATTCTCAGCTATGTCAGAAGAGGATAGCTCAAGCTTACAATAAGAAGATTAAGCCGGGCAAAATCAAAGAGGGTGATTTGGTCTTAAAGCTGACTAGGCCAATCATGACATATCAACGGGGAAAGTTTAAGCCAAATTGGGAAGGCCCGTATTTGGTTAAGAAACTATTTTCCAAGGGCACTGCTATCTTGTCTGATTTGGAAGGAAATGAGTTCACAGAGCCCATCAACCTAGACAAACTGAAGAAGTACTTTCTGTGAAGTCTTGCTAGGGAGAAAACCTCAAAAAGAGGCTACCTAGGTAAAAGTAAGAGATAGAAAAGTGAAAAATTAAAAAGTCCAGCTGGATTGAAAACCCTAAAAGAGGTTGTTTAGGCAAAAATTAAGGACATGTAAAAGGAGGGAGAGAGGGAAAAATAGTTAGTTGGAAAACTTGCAAGGGCAAGACAATTAATAACAGGAGATATGTTAGAAGCAAAGTGTATAACAACCTTGTGCTTAAGTTAAATGGAATGGATTGCCTTTGTTACTGTTGCACATTGCATTAAGTATTCATTTCAAACTGCTTAACTGAAAAGGAAATTCCATCCAACAAAAAGGAAAGTAAAGATTAAGTTACATAAACTAATTTTGCTTTCTTTTCTTTTGTTGAACACCATGAAGACTCAATGTTTGCAATTCTCTTGTTCTTTTATTTTTAACAAACTCATCTTATTCTATTTGTTGTAACTAAATCCACTCATTGTACTGATCATTGGTGGACGGATCTCCATTGTAGTTGATGCACCTCATAATGGTTCTACAAGGCTAGGTTTTTACCAAATTATTTAGAAAATTCTAATAAAGAGGTCGTGATTGGTCCCACGATCAACTACTTCTGTCCGTATTGCCTGCATAATTGAGCAGGGTTATTAAAGGTAGCAAAGTGGAGTCCAACCAAGGGGACACAGTAAGTGTAGGACTGAATGGTCACGTGCTGCAACCTCTACCAGGGGCACATCCATTGGATCAGAGTATCAAAAAATATGGACAACTAGCTCCGAGTATCGTCTGGAATGGGATAAAGTCTTCGGGTTCGATAATGTTTGGCCTTATAATGTGCAATGTCTATGGGAGGCTCCATCAAACTCTTCTTTTCATAAAACCATGCCTGTAGAGATAATGAATGGGTAAAAATGACAGTAAAGCAGAAAATGAAGAAGGGAAAGGAAAGATGACCTCTAGCAGTAGGGGACTTCTTGAGAATCACCTAGTTTCTAAAAAGTCATCTAGCCCAGTGATGGTCTCTGCTAAAATGAGAAGAAAAGGGGTGAGACCTGTTTCCATTTGATCCAGAAAATGAAGAATTTTTGAATCACAATTGCCAGAAGGGGAAACAAGCAAGAATTATGTATATAGGCAAAAGGTGATCATCCAAGGCTAATAAACCTTATTGCTATCCACAGTCACAACCACCTCAAGAATAGAGCTTATCAGAACCTCATTACCAAAGATATTGTGAGGAGAAGATTAAGGAGAAAGGTTGAACAGTCTAGCCATTTAGTATTGAATAGAGTGTAAATCCGGAGTTTCACCTGAAGGAATTGCAATCTGACAAGTAGAATCCATTAAAGAGACTAAGATAACTTCAAATTCCTCTAGTAGGGGGTATAGTTCTACTATGTTGAATTAAAAAACATATTTTTAGGGATCCCAAAATTAAGCAAGAACGTGGAGAAAGGGGAAGTTAATTTTCCTAGCATGCATGGATCAGAAAATCAATAGGTGAAATGGCTCCAATCTTTCCCATAAACCACCATCCAAGCTTTTCAAGATTGGTTGCAGTTGTTTCAAGCTTCTTTCGATCATATTGGGAGGTTAAGATGTTGTTCAAAGAGAGAAAATAGAGAAGAATGGCAGAAGTGTGAAATTGGGGATTTTAGAGAAGGTTAGGGATTTTATTAGGCTGCAGAGTGCTATTATAAAGGCGATAAGGTGACTCCCTATTGCCTCTTCACAAAGAGGCAACGCCCCAATGCAGAGGCAATGCATCTTTAACAGACAGAGGACATTTATTTTTGCTATGTTTGCTGAAATATTAACATTGTAAATCAAGATTTAGTTATCAGAGAAGGCAATTTCTGCTGTAAAATTTCCTTTAATTAATTTGAATGCAGTGAAAATGTGTTTAAGCTTGTATCATTCATTCAATGCAATATGTAAAAAAGGCTTAAATGAAAGACCTATCTAAGCAAATAAAATATAACAGTTCAGAGGGAAAAATGATCCTATCCTAACGGATTTGAGGTAGTCCTCTACTCATTATCCCCAACCTCATCATCTCCCTCATCGACCGGGTTATTGGCAGGATCGTCAGTGGGGTCATCAGTATGATCATCTCCATCATCACTGTTGCCATCTCCAGCATGCTCGTTAGCCTGCTCCTCCCTGTCAGTGCGATCCTCCTCCTTACCATCACTAGCCTCGTCATTGTCAACCTGAAGGGCAGCTAACTGGCACTCAAGAGCAGTGATCCTAGCCTGACTAGTGTCATCTTAATCCTGTCAAAATACAATGAGAGGTAAGAAATCATGACAGCATGCATACATGTAGACATAGGGATCGGTTGTTACCTTCCACTATTTTGTCACGCTCATCAGGAAGTCCCGCTAGGCCTCAATCACCCGATACATGCACTCTCCCTGATCTTGAGGTATCTGTACAATCAATGAATGGTTAACACTAACCTTATTTTAAGCTAGATTTGAGAACAGGATTTCAAAAGGAGAGAGAACTTACATGTGTGGAGGCCTCTAGGATGAACACTGGTTCTAAGGTCTTGTCTAATGTCAGGAACTAGCGGGATAGCTCGCCTTAAGGCACCCAACCACCAAGTCAGCAAGTCTGGAGGTGCTGTAAGCCTACCAGCTACCATCTGAGAACCAGAGCTGGAAGGCTCTCGAGTACAAGGTGGTGCTCCAGCTGATGTACCCTTACCACTCGGTACAGTATCAGGGGCGTTGGGGAGGTCTCTTATGTGTAGTGGGCCTGGGATGAGGAACTGGTTCCCTAGCTGATGCTTGAGGAGGAAAATAAAGTCAGAAAAGTACATTTGCAAATGAAAATGTAGAATTGTATGCTTCATAGAATTATTAGCTTACCTGAGACACGGATCCGGGTAAAGGCACCCTCTGTAGGAGATAAACTCGTGCGAAGTCCAAATAGTGAGATTTCCTCCTCTCTCAACACTCATCAGCATCATCTCCCTCATAGGTCCAATCAAGCTCATCTCCCTCCAATAGGTGTGTCCAAAAGATGCCTTAAAGAGGAGGACAAGGTGGTTATCTCACTTGAGCACCCAGGCGCCAATGATATATCCTCTCACCGAGGTACAAAACTCTACAGTCAGGTCCTTGGAGCAGAACTCTCTTCTTAAATAGTGGAATCGAACGGATCATGGCTTGAGTCCATACAGTCTGGGGACCCTAGAAGTCCAGGCACAACTATAAAAATAAACTGGTAAATGAATGAATTTGATTCACAAGCATTCTATTGATTATAATTACATTTATAGGACTATAGATCATCATATCACCAAAGGCGGGCACTAATGAAATTTTTGGCGCCTTTGAAAATGTGGTAATCAAGTTACGGAATAACCAGGGAGTTTAATTAACAGTTTATTTAAGTAAAGTTTAAAAAGTTTTTGGCCATTTACTGTCGAAGAGGCGACCGCCTCTATGCATAGAGGCGACCGCCTCTATGCATAGAGGCGATTGCCCCATCGAAGGGATGTTGCTTCTTCGTGAAAAGGTGATCACCCTTTTGTCTAGTCGCCTTGACATGAAGAGGCGATTGCCTCTTCACCAAGAGGCGATCACCCCATCGATGAGGCGATCGCCCCATCGATGAGGCGATGCCTCTTCGTGTCAATGATCTGACACCCGAATTTTAAATTTCTCAATTTTTTTCATTTAATTGAATTTTCTCTCGATTAAATTGATAAATATACATTTATAAGCAATAACTCGATGTTTTCTAATGCTATTTATAGGAAAAAATCAAAGAAATTGAGTACTAACCTCTCTTGTAGCCAATCCACAAATATGGGATCGTGTATCAGCGAAAAGAGGGATCTCATCTCCAATACTGAGGCCAAAGCTGCACAAAGGATGCACTATAGGTGATACCTAGTCCCACACTAGCAAATCTGGGGTCCATGTGACATCCATAACAGTAAAAGCTTTGAAAAGTGAAAGGGAAGAGAAAAGAGAAAAAGGGAATTTGAAAGTAAAAGTAAATGGTGGATTTGAAAAGAGTGAAAAGAGGGTTATATATACAAAAGAAGAGGGGTAAAAACAGGAAAGCTTGTTGAGGAAGAAAAAGGGAGAAAGGTGGAGAAGCCTACCAGATGAAGGAGATAAAGATGGCCTGTCAGGTGTATATTCCCTAGTGGAGCCCACCAAAAAAATGATGAATGAAAAATTATTATTTCACTTCTCAAGTGTACCTCAAAATTGATATTGAAGAGTTGAAGATTTTCTGATCAAGCATCAACTGTAGAGTGACTGGTCGGGTTGTATCCCTAAAGTTCATGTTTAAAGAGTGTCTCATCGGGTTGTGTCCCCGAAGTGCATCTTCTTTTATAATGAGTGTCTGGTCAGGTTATATCCCCGAAGTGCACATCGTAAGGAGTGTCTAGTCGGGTTGAATCCCCAAAGTGCATCTTCTTTTCTAATGGCTGTCTAGTGGAGTTGCATCCCCGAAGTGCATGTCGCAAGGAGTGTCTGGTTGGGTTTGAATCCTCGAAGTGCATATTCTTTTCTAATGACTGTCTGGTCAGGTTATAACCCCGAAGTACACATCGTAAAGAGTGTCTGGTCAGGTTTGAATCCCTGAAGTGCATCTTCTTTTCTAATGAGTGTTTGGTCGGATTGTATCCCTAAAGTGCACATCACAAGGAGTTTCTGGTTGGGTTTGAATCCCTAAAGTGCATTTTCTTTTATAATGAGTGTATGGTCAGGCTGTATCTCCGAAGTGCACATCGCAAGGAGTGTCTGGTTGGGTTTGAATCCCCAAAGTGCATCTCTATTTCTTTATTGAGTGACTTCTCGGGCTAGAAAAACCCGAGACTTAATATTTAAATATTAATAAGTGGCTGATCGGGCCAAAAAAACCTCAGGATTACGATCACATTTTTATCTGTTTCTACTGAGTGACTTCTTGGGCTAGAAAAACCCAAGATTCACAATCTAAATATTAAAGAGTGGTTGATTGGGCTAGGAAAATTCGAGGATCACTATCATAGTTCATGAGTAATTTCTCAGGAATGGAATTCTTAAGATTCACATTTCAAGTCTAAAATTTGACTTCTCGGATTTGAATTCCTGAGGCTGATGACACGAGTGAAGTTGGGAGGTTAGGTATGTCATTTTTATTCTTTACTGGTTTTATTGTGTATGTTGCTTTTTCAAAAATGGATTTCACAAATTCAATTTTCAAAAAACCAAGGGGGCAAACTGTGGACACCCTTGGTTTGGTCGACTCGCAACGAAGGCCTAATGATGAGATAGTACGGATATCAAATGCAAGAAAAACCTGAAAAGCTTCTTTAAAAATGGACTTAAAGGCCCAAACACCAAATCCAAGCCCAAAAATCCTGAGTTGAGCTCAAAACATCAAACCTAAGCTGACAAAAAGCTTAAACCCAAAGATGAAGCGTCAAGCCCAAGCCTGTTGGCCCAAAGGCCCAAACAAGGCCTGGCCGAAGAGGCGACGCCTCTTTGGCCTAGGCATTGGTGAGGCGACGCCTCTTTGTAGTCGTTTTATGCAGCATTAAATGTCATTTATGGCTGCATTAAATAAGGGATGGTGAAAATGCCCTAGACCGGGGGGGGGGGGGGGGGGTGAACAGGGTTATAAAAAAAAATTAAAAACTTAAAGACAAATAAGCAAGAAAAATTTGAAAGAATATTGAGAAGAAAGAATGATGAACACAAAAATTTAAGGAGTTTAGATTCTCAACAATCCTACATCTCCATCTAACTTATCCCTAAGTTAGGATTTTCAATCACCCACAATCTTATTCACAAGATTGAGATTACACAAGAGTTTAAGGCTTACTCTTACAACCTTACAAACTAAAGTTTCTAGGTTCACTCTAAAATCGAATCTCAAGTGTTTTAATGGTTAAACACTTATACCAATTCCTTTAGAATAAAATCTCATTTTCCATTTTCTCAAACCTAGAAAATATAAGAACAAGAATATCTATTCTAATACTCATTAACTCTCACAAGAGTTACACGAATAAATAAAATGAATTTTGAAAGAATTTGAGAGCTTTTTGAATATTAAGAAAGAGAATTATAATAAGCAAGTGTCTTTTACTTTCAATTGAACTCTAAGAGTTGTTTATATAGATAAACAACTCAAATTATAGTTATTGGAGTGAATTATGATGTCTTTAATGTTTACAAACATCAAATTGAATTAATTTGACTTTAGTGCTATCAAACTGCTGCTCACGATCATTACTGAGTTCTCATGATCATGACTAGCAAAAATATAGCAGTTAAATTCAAAGATGAACATTGAGTTTGAAAGATCTTCTCCTCATGAGCTGCTCATGGTCATGAGGGCAGACCGTGAGCAGCTCAGATTTTAAAGCGAGCTGAGACGCCTGTCAATCACGAGTTGAGGGAGATCATGATAGAAGCTTGTGACAACATCACGAGCACCTCACGGTCGTGAGCGCAGACCGTGAGGGACTCAGATTTTCTTCACCAATTGAGCCATGTTGAAGCTTAGCTCGTGACTTAGGCTCACTATCGGGACATTTGCTCGTGACAACACCATTTTGGTTTATTTTTGCATATTTTTGAAGCTCTTACTTCCATCAAATGAATTGAGTTATATATCACTTAAGAAGAGTTTGATATGACCTAATTCACACTTAATAAACAATATTAGTTCAATTAAATTATTTGTCAAAGATCAAAATACAAAGATTGAATTAACCATTTAAGGTCAACAATCTCCCCTTATTTGACTTTGAAAAATAATTTATATGCGTGCAAAAGTAATAAAGTATTAATAAGAAAAATGTATAAATGTCTCCCCTTTATTCATGCATGGTTTAAAAAATCTCCCCTTTAATGTGTGCATACATATAATTTGCAATAATTAAAAATATTATAAATAAATAAACTTAAAAAGCTTAAATAGACATAAAAGATAACACATATAACACACATAACAAATTTTCCCCCTTTGTCAAAGATCAAAAATAATAAAAGAATAAAATGGAAAAGAGAATTTAATAAAAGGAATTTTTTATTAACATAAACAAGGGAGATAATCCATACATAACTAAGACATAATATTGAAGTAAACTACTAAGATAATAAACAAGGAATGCAAAATAGACATAACGATAGAATCAAGGAAAGAAAATAGGATAGGTAAGGAGTAGTGTCATGGTCTTCTCCTTGAGGTGGAACTTGATAATTTTGAGGAGGGGGAGGTCAAGAGCAATTGATGTTGTGAAAGACATATAGTTGATGAATATCATACTCCATATAATCCATTCTCCATTCAAAATGATCAAATCGAGTGTCAACTTGATCAAATCGCTTGTTGAGATTGGATTCAATAATAGAAAGCCTATAAAAAAAGTTACCAACCCATTCTGGTTCTTCTTCCATGCTTTGAGAGGTAGATGCTCATGCCCTCTTCCTTTGAATTATGGAAGGTTGAGAAGTATCTTGGACTTAAGTAGGGTCTTGTTCTTCTCTAAGATTAATGTTGTCAAGACCAATATTGCCTATATGCTCAATATCTTCCATGTCTTGATCATGTTCTTCTTCAATAGCTTCCTCACTTTTCCACACATAAATATTATTCACTTTCTTGAATTGATTTGAATTCTTAATGAATTTCTCATTAAGAAGTGAATAAGGCATAGAATCAAAACGATTACTTGAAATGCCAAAATATTGAGCAATTCTAGTAATAATTCCACCAATGCAAATAGATCCACTTACACTATCGCTTATCAACCATAGCCTCCATTGCAACTAACATCCTAATGCAACATCTTCATTATTGAGAAGGCATTTGAGTAAGTAGAGGTAATCAAAGGAGATTGCTTCATTACTCATTCCTCTAGCATTGAAAGAGTAAGTAATGAATCGATGGATGTACCATAGTGGTTTAAAAGAAAAAGAAGATTATTTTGTATGACCAGCTTGAAAAGGAGAAGCATTAGGTTTGGAATTTTAAACCCAAAAAGAGGTAGGAGACCAAAGAGTGTTAGGACTATCTTCTCCATCACTTTTGAATCTAAAGAGATTATCAAATTCCTCTTTGGTAATAAAGCGATTTCTTCCCCCTATTTTGAATCTTATACTATAGTAGGGATTGTTTTCATTAATGTTGGTGGTTCTAAGACAAAAGGATGAAAGAAATTCAATGACAAGTTGAGGAATGGTGATGAAAGGGGTGAAAACAAAGATGTACATACCAAATTGTTCAAGCAAGTTCTTCACATAATCAAAGCAACCAAGAGATTCAAGACCCACTTGAGATATGTACCTTGAGGGAATGATTTTCCTCTTGGAAAATTTGGATGCTCTCTCTTTGATTTTGGAATTAAAATAAAAGATATAAGGATTTTTCTTTAGTTGCTCTTTCTTTTCTCTTCTTCCTTGAGAGGATGATGGAGTTTGAGAAGGGGTTTTCTTCTTTGGAGCCATAAAGTAAGGAAATAATATTGAGAGAAGAGAGAAGTGGACAAGAAAATGTAGAATATTTTGCTAAAAAGAGAAGTGTGAGAGATAAGAGTGTTAAAGGGGTTTAAATAGGGATGAGAGAAGATTCTAGATTAGGGTTATTTAAGATAAAATCCTAAATAACAAGTCTAGAAATGTTAGGAAATTGAAATGATGGAAGAGAGAAAAATAATCGTGACTTTTCACTTGCAGACTGCTGCTCACGAGCAGGTCACGATTTTGACTAATGCCCGTGAGGGACTCAGCCAACTGTGAATTGTCATATCACGAGTTGTTACAGTCTGCAATGGCTCATGACCCAACAACAATAAGGCCTCTTAAACTTTAAAAAGTTTCAAATAAGTCCTTATTTTTGGATAGTTAGGTCCCTATGAACCAAATACTCATCAAACAGAATTCAAATTCAAATAATAACAAGTTCCAAGACAATAATGAAACTTAATTTGATCTTTGAATGAGCATCAATGACAAGACAAGCAATTAAAGTGAAATTCAAATAATTTGAATGAATTAAAAAAAATAATTAATATGACAGATAATTGCTTAATAGTAAAAATGAGTTTTTCAAAAACAATTAAAAGAAATATACTTTAATATCAAATTAACAAAAAATATGACCCAAAATAATATTTAAAATAATAATTTTTGACGAGATGAGAGATTTTTTAAAAGGGTTAAACATATACATAAAAAAATTAGAGAGTATATTTCTTTATTTCTCCTTCTTTTTGAAATGATAAAGAAATATAAATTTCAAAATATGTTAAACAAAATATTCTTGCCATTTAAAGATCAAGAACTAAAATAATAAAAATATGGAAAGAAAAATTAATAAAAAGAGTTAAGAAAATAAAGTAAGGTTTATTATTACAATTATGCAAACATCATAACATGATCATTTGTTGACACAAACTAGCCACACTTACAATGCATGTCATGATAATGCATCACAAAAAGAGTACATATAGAATAATATAGCATAAAATCAATCATGTGGTGCTTACCATATTAAAAATATTTTGATAAAATACCAGAAATATACCAATCAAAAACAAAAAGATCAAGATCTTAAAATTTGATATATGTTAACGAATCATGAATGCATCAATGTACTTTGCAAATTAAAAGTCCAATCATCAATTCAGTAATGAAATGTGCATTCAAGATGAGCAAGAACCATCAATCATGCCTAATTCATGTCTAATGAAATTCATTCTCTCTTCATTGAGAGGTTTAGTGAAAATATCTGCTAGTTGATTATTTGTATCAACAAATTCAATTGGACATGATCTCGCAAGAAATGATGTCTGATGTCAATATATTTAGTCCTAGAATGCTGAATGAGATTTTTGCTAAGGTTTATAGCACTAGTATTATCATATTTGATTGGAATTCGATCAATGTGAATGCCATAGTCCATTAATCGTTGTTTTTGCTACAAAATTTGTGAGCAACAAAGACTAGCTGCAATATATTCAGCTTCAGCAGTGGACAAGACAATTGAAACTTGTTTCTTACTAAACCAAGAAACTAAACATTGTCCTAAAAATTGACAAGTTTCGGAAGTGCTTTTTCTATCTAATAAACTACTGGCAAAGTCGGCATTTGAATAACTAATCAAGTCGAAGGATGAACTCTTAGGATACCAAAGTCCTAAATGCAAACTTCCACTTAAATACTTGAAAATTCTTTTGATTGCATTCAAGTGGGACTCCCTAGGACTATATTGAAATCTAGCACACAAGCAAGTAGCGAATATTATATCGAGTTTACTAGCAGTTAAATAAAGAAGAGATCTAATCATACCTCTAAATTGCCTTTCATCAACCGGTTTTCTATTCTCATCCTTATTGAGTTTGGTGGTGGAACTTATTGAAGTTTTACTTGGTTTAACACCATCCATGCCAAACTTTTTGAGAATGTCTCTTGTGTATTTGGTTTGGTTGATGAAAATCCTATTTTTGCATTGCTTGATTTGAAGTCCAAGAAAGAACTTGAGTTCACCTATCATGCTCATCTTAAATTCTCCTTACATTAACTTAGAAAATTCCTCACATGGGTAATGATTAGTAGCACCAAAAATAATATCATCAACATAAATTTGAACAATTAAGAAATCATGTTTGGATTTCTTTATAAAAAGAGTTGTATAAACTTTTCCTTTAGAAAAGCCTTTCTCTAGTAGAAAGTTGCTCAACCTTTCATACCAAGCTCTTGGAGCTTGTTTCAATCCATATAATGCTTTTGAAAGTTTAAACACATGATTTGAAAAATAAAAATTTTCAAAACTAGGAGGTTGCTCAACATAAACCTCTTCTTTAATAAAACTATTTAAAAATGCACTTTTAACTTCCATTTGAAAGAGCTTGAATTCCATGAATGATGCAAATGCAAGTAGCATTCTAATAGCTTCTAACCTTGCAACAGGGGCAAAGGTTTCATTATAATCAATACCTTCTTCTTGATTATAACCTTTAGCTGCTAGTCTAGCTTTGTTGCTAGTTATGACACCTTGTTCATTCATCTTATTTCTAAACACCCATTTGGTGCCTATAATAGGATGATGTTTTGGTCTAGGAACTAAAGTCCAAACTTTATTCCTCTCAAATTGATTTAACTCTTCTTGCATAGCAAGGACACAAAATTCATCATTCAAAGCATTATTAATAACTTTGGGTTCAATTTGAGAAATGAATGCTAAATTGACAATTGACTTAAGTTGAGATCTAGTAGTTACCCCTTTTTTAGTGTCACCTATAATGAGGTCTTGAGGATGTGCTTTCTTGAATTTCTAATCCTTTGGAAGGTCATCCTTCAAGTTAGGTTGAGGTATTTCCTTGTTTTCCTCCTTTCTAGGATCTTCAAGTTCCAAAGGTTTGTTAGCATTTTCTTCTTCATTTTTTTCTTCCACAAGATCACCTACATCATCATCAACACTACAAATATCCTTTCTAGGATCAAGTAAGTTTGATTCATTAAATACAACATGTATTGATTCTTCAACTACTAGAGTTCTTTTTACTCTATGTACTTTACGAGAGGTGGAATAGCCTAAGAAAATTCCTTTATTGGCTTTAGAATCAAATTTCCCAAGATTACCCTTAGTGTTTAATATAAAGATTACATCCAAATACTCTTAGATATAAGATTTTGGATTTTCTATTATTCCAAAGCTCATAAGATGTTTTGTTTAAAATATGTCTTTTGAGAACTCAATTTGAAATATAACAAGATGTGTTAATGACTTCCACCCAAAAATATAATGGCAAATTATACTTATGAAGCATTGTTATAGCCATTTCCACAAGAGTTCGATTTTTCCTTTCAACTACTCCATTTTGTTGAGGAGTTCTAGGAGATGAAAACATATATGAAATGCCATTTTCATTACAAAAAGTTTTTAAAAATTTCATTTTCAAATTCGGTTCCATGATCACTTCTAATGGAAGAAATACAAAAACCTTTTTTTCTTTTGAACTCTTTTAGAGAAATTTTCAAAAGCTTTAAAAGCGTCATTCTTATGAGCAAGAAACACACCCAAGTAAATCTAGAGTAGTCATCAACCAATACATATGCATAGTGCATTCCACCAAGACTAGCAACTCTAGTTGGACCAAACAAATTCATATGTATAAGTTTAAGTGGCTTAGAGGTTGACACAACATTTTTAAGCTTAAATGAAGACTTGGATTGTTTTCCCTTTTGACAAGCATCACAAGGTTTATCCTTAGTGAATTCAAGTTTTGGTAAACCAATCATAAGTTCATGCTTACAAAGATCATTCAATAACTTAAAATTTGCATGTCCAAACCTTTTATGCCATGTCCATGTGTCATGCGAAATAGACATTAAGCATTTAATGTCTTTGTTGTCAATTTTATTCAAATTAATAACATAGACATTGTCAACTCTTTCACCACTAAAAATTACTTTGCCTTCATCGAGACTACTAATAAAGCAATTCTTAGGATAGAAAGTGATTTTATTTCCCATATTAAACAATTGACTTATACTTAGCAAATCATGTTTAAGACCATCAACAAGTAATACATGGTGTATAGATTAGGATTGAGGGTTACTGATTTCTCCAATGCTAATAATTTTTCCTTTTGCATTGTCCCCAAAGTAACATGTCCTCCATCCTTAGTATTAAGCTTATTGCATTGCTCTTTGTATCTAGTCATGTGCCTTGAACATCAACTATTGAGATAACAATTGCTTTTTGCTCTTGTAGACTTCAAGCACACCTTTATAAAATAATTTAAACCTTCTTTTGAACCCAAACCTTTCTTGGTCTAGGTTGGTTAGTCTCAAGGTAATCCAAAGAAGCAAGTTTAAGTGCAATCTTCTATAGAAGCACACGTTACTTGTATGACCTTTGGTCATACAATAAAAACATTCAACATTGGCAAACTTATTTCTTTTAGGATGATATTCTTTCCTAATGTGTGAAACATGCCTTGTATGTTGTGATAGTGAATGCTTTCTATAACTCTTTTAAGTCATAGTATGAGACATACATTGACAATGACAATGTGTATTTTGATAGGTTTGTGCAACATGTTTATGTGCATTGTG